>JARQOC010000005.1:220475520-220485520 GCA_033576535.1 Allobates femoralis | reverse complement strand
TCTTGCCAGCCAGGTAGACCTAGAGGGCTGTGGGCTGCCATCCACCCCCTACTACCTAGGTGGATGGCAGCTCCCAGCTGCCTAGTTGTACCTGGCTGGCAAAGAAAAATGCGGCGAAGCCCCATGCAGTTTTTTTTTCTTGCCAGCCAGGTACACCTAGGCAGTTGGGGGTGAATGGCAGCTCCCAGCTGCCTAGTTGTACCTGGCTAGTAAAGGAAAATACAGCAAAGCCACATGCCATTTGTTTCTTGCCAGCCACATACAACTAGTCAGCTGGGAGATGCCATTCACCCCCAACTACCTAGGTGTACCTGGCTGGCAAGAAAAAAATGGCATGGGGCTTGGCCGCATTTTTCTTTGCCAGCCAGGTACAACTATTCTGGAGCTGTACCCAGCTCTTCCAGCTGCCCTGTGGCGGTGGCAGACTGGGTAATAAGGGGTTAATGCCACCTTTCTTTTAGCAGCTGGCACTAAGCCCGAGATTTATAATGTCACGCCAATGTTAGACACGGCCATTATGAATCTCTATTTAGTAGTAAAGAAGACACAACACCGAGAAAAAATTTTTTATTACAACAAAAAACACAAATACATAGTTTGACTCCATCTTTATTACTCCCACATACCCATCCAGGATCCTGTTAGATGTCCGTCCGTTAGTGAAGATTCCTGAAAATTTATACTTGAAGGCTCATGCAGTTAAGGGGGCGAGTTCATGGTCTGTGTCACCTGAGGTCAGATAAAGCAATGTGTTTCTCTGACCTCATGTGAAACTTCCCACTTCACAGCGTGACCAACATAGAGTAACTACATATATATGCACACATACATATATATGCAAGTATATATAATCTAACTATATATATATGTATATATATATATATATAGTTAGATTATATATATATATATATATATATATATATATATATATATATATATATATATAAAAAATATAAAAAATTGGAACAGCACTATAATAAAGAGTCAGGTGCAAGCTACTCCTACCATCACCAAGGTACTCAAGATATAATCAAAAACGGACAGCAGCACATCCTTTTCAAAAGTGCATGTGGATTTATTCCTGGACTGCGATGTTTCGGCTATATGTCAGCCTTTCTCAAGCAGTACAGTCTAAATGAACATGTGCACATATATATAGGACCCACACAGGGGTAATTACATCTAAAAGTGATTACATTATTAAGATAAAAAACTGTTTTTACACAGTAATAAATAGTATTTAAATGTGCTTTCTTTTACAATAAAGTGATTACATTAGTGACAATGTGAAAACCAAAAGTTAAATATTAAAAATTCGATTCAGTGAATTAAAATTGTGTACAATATTATAATTGGCACTTATTTACTGCACCTGTATGCATTTGGCCTTGATTACAGTCAAAGTATAGCTAGTATATCGACTCCACATACCGTTTAAATGTACATCATGTCCTTACATGTGGGACGCCCGCGCATGCACAGTTGAGCTATCATTCCGGTCCCGCGCATGCGCAATGCTTCATTAACGGGATTCTCCTACACCCAGCTTGCACGAGATCCCGCGCATGCGCAATGCACTTGCGAGAATCACGGCTGCCATATTTGCCATAGCAACCTTATCAACAACTCTCCTTCTTTCCTCTAAATTAGTAAGAGCATCACAAATTGCTCAAAATAGCATTACAAAGTGGTCTATCTTCCTATTATATCATTGGAGGGATCTACGGAGTACATAATTTAGACTTTTCATCATAAAAGAGAACGTATATACTTTGTGTTTGTACTCCTCTTCCAAAGGAGTAAACGGAGCATCCCTCCACTATTCATAAGGACAACACTGCATATATACACATTAAATATGAACTCCTCACCCTCCATATATTAATCAGACCACAAAAATAAATTCTTAAATATGCTCTTTTATTATCAAATAATACATTAGCTATAGCCACATATCAGTACATATCAATCGGCATTGTGGAGTCTACATCACTTAGCATCAACAGGACTGCAATCACTTGCCAAATCTGCAAAAAAATAGAAATACATTTTTAATAATTATAAATCTATTCCAAATAATACAATTTTCATATCAAAGTTTTTTTTAAAATTATATATTTATACATTTTAAAACAAGATACATATCTCTCTACTTGTCATTCAGACTGTTATATCTCTAAATATCAAAGGAATCGAATTTTTTTTAATAGGACTATTTATCAACTATGTCTAGAGAATTTGTATATTTTCCTATTTAAGTTACCTGAGTAAGCCTATATTCAACATTAAGTCCATGGGGTTTTAATGTTCCCAACCGGTGAATCCACTCCAATTCACGTTTTTTCAAAAGACAGATTCTATCTCCGCCCCTTCTTTGCATAGGGATACTGTCTATAATCCTAAATCTTAATTGATGTTCGGTATGTCCTCGATCAAAGAAATGTTTAGAGACAGGGAGGTCTTTACGCTCTTTTCTTATGGTATGCCTATGGTGATTTATCCTGGTTTTAAAATCCCATGTGGTTTCTCCCACATACCATAATGGACATGGCATTCCAATAAGTATACCACAAATTCCGATGAACAGGTTAAATAATATTTAATATCAAAAACTTCACCTGTATTTGGATGTCTAAAGGAAGATCCTTTGATCATTAATCTACCGTACAATTTATGCAAGAGAGACATGGATAGCAACCTGTAAACGTGAGATAAATGCGCGTAGGGTCTTATCCTTTTTACAAAGGGTTATAGCGGTGTATATCAGTAACTGCTCACCTGGTTCGGTTGTGTCACCCACAACCGGTATAATCGCCTGAAAGATGGCTTGTAGAATGGCTGCTGCAGGGCCGCACCTTCACGATGAACGTGGAAACAGGAATGCTGTAATGGGACAAAATGCCGGAATGCCCGCGCTGCCACCAAGAATCACCAGGAAACAAAGAGTTAACTGGGCAGATTTTTCTTTTATTCTATCCTACGCGTTTCAGAGCCTCTATCCGAGCTCCTTCCTCAGGGAACACCTGAGCTCGGATAGAGGCTCTGAAACGCGTAGGATAGAATAAAAGAAAAATCTGCCCAGTTAACTCTTTGTTTCCTGGTGATTCTTGGTGGCAGCGCGGGCATTCCGGCATTTTGTCCCATTACAGCATTCATGGATAGCAACCTTTCCTTTTATTGCCCGTCAAGTATCGTTGTTTCTCTTTCTTGAGGGGCCCTAAGTCAGAATGTATTAGTTTATCACCCAAATTATGACTTCTCTTGTACACCAAAAGTGGGGGCATTTTAAAAGCTTCTACATGTGGTAGACATTTTGTCAACATACCTCAATGTTTTTTAATAATTTTGGCTATTACTCCACTCTCATTACAATAAGAAGTCACAAGGGGTATACAATTAGAGATTTTCTTATTAGTACTCTTATCTAGAGCACTATCTCTATCTACCATGTCTACTCTCTTTTTTTGCTCTTTCAATAACTTCATTTGGTATCGCCTCTGGTTAAATCTAGTCATAATATCGTTCAGAGATTCCTCCTGTATTTCAGGATCACTCACTATCCGCTTCACCCCAAGCATTTGGCTATAGGGATAGAGTCACGAGTGTTTTTTGGATGATGGCTATCATATATCAATAGGTCATTCTTATCGGTCTCTTTTCTAAACAATTCTGTACTCAGATCATTACCATTATATTTAACCAATACATCCAAAAATTGAATTTCATCCTTTGAAAAAACAAGGGTAAATTTGATGGTTTCATCTAACACATTAAGGTGCTTGTAAAAATTCAAAAGAGAGTCTTCAGTCCCCGTCCATATGAGGAAGACGTCATCTATATACCTCCACCATACAGCTACTTGATCAAACAAATCAGTATTATAGATGACGTCTTCCTCAAGGACCCTCATTACTATATTAGCATAAGCGGGTGCCATATTGGCACCCATTGCCGTACCTCGGCATTGAAGGTAAAAATCATCACCAAAAAGAAAATAATTATTTTTTAATACCAACTCTAATAATTGTAATATCAGTTGGTTTTCCTCTTTAGTATACATTGTTTCCACCAATTTCCTCTCCACCGCTTTAAGTCCTCTCTCATGGTCAATGGAGGTGTACAATGACACCACATCAAAGGATGCCAGGTACACCTCCCCATAGACTGACAACTCTTGTAATTTGCATATAAAATCTGTGGTATCTTGTATATGAGACTCTGCCTCTTTAGCAATGGGATTTAAGTAGGGATGGGCGAGTCTACTCGCTAGGACTCGGGACTCGGCGATTCTGAAGGTACTCGCAGGACTCGTTACTCGGCGAATCTCCCAGCTTGGACTCGCACAGTGACGAGTCCAATGGAATTCAATGTCAATAAGCTTGACTCTTCACAGATACCCGCTGTCAGCAGCGAGTCTGAGCGAGTCTACGATTCCGAGTCCTACGAGTCTACGATTCCGAGTCCTGTATACTGTATTCGGGAGTCGGACTCTCGAATACAGAATCTGTTATGTTCCGAGTCAGCACAGCGTGCGTGTTAGGTCAGAAAACTTGTGAAGATAGCCAGTCATAGTCAGTAATGGCATAGCAAAGTTGGTTGTGACAGGACTATGATTGGCTGCTGTCCATCGTGATGCCTATGTAATGTACGACAGGCAAGGCAGTATATAAGGCTTGTCCCCGCCATTTTGGCCACATTCCTGAGACGATCTGACCTAGTATAGGGAGAGAGAGATATATGCTGGAGCAGATCAGGGATTGTCAGTGTAGGGAAGATTCCTTATATTAACCCAAAAAGCTCTTCTGAGAGCTAGGAGGAGGACAGAGTAGTGCTGTGTAGGCAGGCAGGCAGGCAGGGAGGGAAGGAAGGAGAAGCCTTAGAGTGCACACAGGACGGACCTCATAGCTTAGCTTACTCACTCAGCTTTGCTAACAGCTGCAGTCAGAGGCTTAGCTGAGGTGCTGTTTCCCTTTTGTTTTTGCACCAGATCGATTTTTGTTCCTAATAAGCCATAGAGCGTTATTTTTCCTGTGGCAGACCAGTGCGTTGCTGCTAGCACGTACACCACCTTAGGGAGTGTAGTGTGCGGCTTCACTGCCAAGTGTGAGCGCGCACACTTACCCCGCCAGCAAGTGACGCATACAGCAACACCAAACCACATCTGGGTGGCTGTGCGCACTTAAAAACCAATTTTTTTAGGGAGTGTAGTGTGCGGCTTCACTGCCAAGTGTGAGCGCGCACACTTACCCCGCCAGCAAGTGACGCATACAGCAACACCAAACCACATCTGGGTGGCTGTGCGCACTTAAAACCAATTTTTTTAGGGAGTGTAGTGTGCATCATCATCGGCTCCAAGCCTCCAAATAAGAGAAAAACCAGCGAGTTTGGACTCGCACACTTTCAGAGACACATCAGCGAGTTGTAAATGTCATTATTCGCTATTACTCGGTTCCCTATTCATTAACATTGGACTCGCTGGACTCGCAACGAGTCCCGAGTCCTTGACTCGGACTCGTTGGGGTCTTGCGATTCCGAGTCTTTTAGGACTCGCCCATCTCTAGATTTAAGACCTTATCTAAAAATATCCCTATGTTTGAAAGGATAGAATTACAACCTGAAACTATAGGACGACCAGGAGGATCTACAAGAGACTTGTGAATCTTTGGTAATATATATAGCACCAGAGTGGTTGGTGCATCAATTACCATAAATTCATATAGATCTTGTGTGATAATCTTTTTATCCAAAGCTACTTGTAAAATTTGTGCTATACTCCTGGCTATATCAAATTTAGGATCATTCACAAGTCTCTTGTATACCTCCTGGTCACCTAGCTGACGCCTGATCTCTTTTATATAATTAAGTCTATCCATAATGACAATTGCGCCACCCTTGTCCGCTCTTTTAATTATAATCATGTCATCCTGTATAAGATCTTTTAGGGCTTCTGCCTCTTCCCGTTTTAAATTTGGTCTATTATAAGTTCTATCATTTTTATTTTCTCTCCTTATATTTTCCACATCTTTATTTACTGCTTCGATATATGCTTCAATTACTGGAGATACTGTTGGTGGAACAAAGTTACTTTTCTTTTTCAAACCATTAATCATGGCAAAAAAATCAGTACTCTCAATGTTTCTAGATATTATTTCTCTGGAACTAAACCATTCCTTTAGCTTTAACATCCTGTAAAATTGCTATAGATCCAGAGAAATTTGAAAAAAGTTAGCAAATGAGTTAGGATTAAAATGTATTCCCTTATTTAACAACGATACATGACTCTCACTTAACAGAGAGTTGTTGATGAGGTTGCTATGGCAAATATGGCCGCCGTGATTCTCGCGAGTGCATTGCGCATGCGCGGGATCTCGTGCAAGCTGGGTGTACGAGAATCCCGTTAATGGAGCATATGCAAAGAAGGGGCGGAGATAGAATCCGTCTTTTGAAAAAACGTGAATTGGAGTGGATTCACCGGTTGGGAACATTAAAACCCCATGGACTTAATGTTGAATATAGGCTTACTCAGGCAACTTAAATAGGAAAATATACAAATTCTCTAGACATAGTTGATAAATAGTCCCATTAATAAAGATTCGATTCCTTTGATATTTAGACTTAAATCGAATACAGTTAGAATGAAATGTAGAGATTTTATATGTTTAAAATGTATAATTATAATTTTTTTTTTTAAAACTATGATATGAAAATTGTATTATTTGGAATAGATTTATAATTATTAAAAATGTATTTCTATTTTTTTGCAGATTTGGCAAGTGATTGCAGTCCTGTTGATGCTAAGTGATGTAGACTCCACAATGCCGATTGATATGTACTGATATGTGGCTATAGCTAATGTATTATTTGATAATAAAAGAGCATATTTAAGAATTTATTTTTGTGGTCTGATTAATATATGGAGGGTGAGGAGTTCATATTTAATGTGTATATACAGTGTTGTCCTTATGAATAGTGGAGGGATGCTCCGTTTACTCCTTTGGGAGAGGAGTACAAACACAAAGTATATACGTTCTCTTTTATGATGAAAAGTCTAAATTATGTACTCTGTAGATCCCTCCAATGATATAATAGGAAGATAGACCACTTTGTAATGCTATTTTGAGCAATTTGTGATGCTCTTACTAATTTAGAGGAAAGAAGGAGAGTTGTTGATGAGGTTGCTATGGCAAATATGGCCGCCGTGATTCTCGCAAGTGCATTGCGCATGCGCGGGATCTCGTGCAAGCTGGGTGTACGAGAATCCCGTTAATGGAGCATTGCGCATGCACGGGACCGGAATGATAGCTCAACTGTGCATGCGCGGGCGTCCCACATGTAAGGACATGATGTACATTTAAACGGTATGTGGAGTCGATATACTAGCTATACTTTGACTGTAATCAAGGCCAAATGCATACAGGTGCAGTAAATAAGTGCCAATTATAATATTGTACACAATTTTAATTCACTGAATCGAATTTTTAATATTTAACTTTTGGTTTTCACATTGTCACTAATGTAATCACTTTATTGTAAAAGAAAGCACATTTAAATACTATTTATTACTGTGTAAAAACAGTTTTTTATCTTAATAATGTAATCACTTTTAGATGTAATTACCCCTGCGTGGGTCCTATATATATGTGCACATGTTCACTTAGACTGTACTGCTTGAGAAAGGCTGACATATAGCCGAAACATCGCAGTCCAGGAATAAATCCAAATACACTTTTGAAAAGGATGTGCTGCTGTCCGTTTTTTATTTTATATATATATATATATATACTATACAAAAATAGGAGCAGCAGGGGATGCTAGTTATCCCGGGTGCAGAGCGACCTCCACAGTCCTCTATGTGACTCAGTATGCATACAAATATCGCAGCACTCCTTTGGAGATGTCCATAGATGTTTATTCCAGCTTGCAAAGGTATGTGTGTGTGCATATATATATATACTAGCTGTGAGCCCGATGCAAATGCATCGGGATTCTAGAATGTGCATTAATTTGATTATAGTAGTTATAGCTGGTGTGAGGACTTTTCGGGGGGTGTGAATAGTTTTTGGGGAGTCCCATACTTTTTTTGGGGGGTCCCATACTTTTTGGGGGGGGGTCCCATACTTTTTTGGGGGGTCACATACTTTTTTGGGGGGGTCACATACTTTTTTTGGGGGTCACATACTTTTTTTGGGGGGGGTCACATACTTTTTTTGGGGGGTCACATACTTTTTTTGGGGGGTCACATACTTTTTTGGGGGGGGTCACATAATTTTTTTGGGGGGTCACATACTTTTTTTGGGGGTCACATACTTTTTTTGGGGGGTCACATACTTTTTTGGGGGGTCACATACTTTTTTGGGGGTGACATACTTTTTTTGGGGGGTCACATACTTTTTTGGGGGGGGCACATACTTTTTTGGGGGGTAATAATTATTAGCATTATTAGCATTATTATTAGCATTAATAGCATAATTATTAGCATTAATATCATTATTATTAGCAGTAATATAATTATTATTAGATTTTTTTTTTAATTATTATTTTTTGTAATATTTTATAATTTTTAATTTTTTTTTTTATTTTTTTTTTTATAATTTTTTAATTATTTTTAAATAATTTTATTATAAAATTTATTTTTTATTTTAACTGAGACACAGTTCTCCTTCTGGTCCGCTAAAAGGGCTGGGCTGATTAGCATATATTTATTTTTTTTATTATTATTTTTATTTAATTTTTTATTATTTTTTTATTATTATTTTTTATTATTTTTTAATTCTTTTTAAATTCTTTTATTTATTATTTAATTGATTATTTATTTTAAGTGAGACAGAGTTCTCATTGTGGTCCGCCAAAAGGGCTGAGCTGATTAGCATATATTTATTTTTTTTATTATTATTTTAATTTAATTTTTTATTATTTTTTTATTATTATTTTTTATTATTTTTTAATTCTTTTTAAATTATTTTATTTATTATTTAATTTATTATTTATTTAAAGTGAGACACAGTTCTCATTGTGGTCCGCCAAAAGGGCTGAGCTGATTAGCATATATTTATTTTTTTTATTATTATTTTAATTTAATTTTTTATTATTTTTTTATTATTATTTTTTATTATTTTTTAATTGTTTTTAAATTATTTTATTTATTATTTAATTTATTATTTATTTTAAGTGAGACACAGTTCTCATTGTAGTCCGCCAAAAGGGCTGAGCTGATTAGCATATATGTATTTTTTTTATTATTATTTTAATTTAATTTTTTATTATTTTTTTATTATTATTTTTTATTATTTTTTAATTCTTTTTAAATTATTTTATTTATTATTTAATTTATTATTTTTTTTAAGTGAGACACAGTTCTCATTGTGGTCCGGCAAAAGGGCTGAGCTGATTAGCATATATTTATTTTTTTTATTATTATTTTTATTTAATTTTTTATTATTTTTTTATTATTATTTTTTATTATTTTTTAATTCTTTTTAAATTATTTTATTTATTATTTATTTTATTATTTATTTTAAGTGAGACAGAGTTCTCATTGTGGTCCGCCAAAATGGCTGAGCTGATTAGCATATATTTTATTTTTTTATTATTATTTTTATTTAATTTTTTATTATTTTTTTATTATTATTTTTTATTATTTTTTAATTCTTTTTAAATTATTTTATTTATTATTTAATCTATTATTTATGTTAAGTGAGACAGTTCTCATTCAGGTCCGCTATTTTTCCCATTGACATACATTAGCGGTGTGTCGGCGATTTTATGGCCGGCCACCTGGTTCTATTTGTCGGCCGTAAAATCGCGGACACACCGCTAATACATGTCTATGGGCAGTGAGCCCGATTTCGGATTGGGCGCCGACCAATCAGAATTCGAGCTCAATGAGGGGCTCTTCTGATTGGCTGAGGGCAGTACACAGCGACCAATCAGAAGAGCCGCTCATATCTCATTGAGATACAATGGCGGATTTGTCGTCCATTGTACCTGAATGAGAAGAGAA
>JARQOC010000005.1:220365520-220473020 GCA_033576535.1 Allobates femoralis | reverse complement strand
ACCAAGAACTTCAGAATTAACCCCTTCCCGACACATGTCTCAGCGTATGAGACATGAAAACCAATTGCTTCCCGACCGATGTCTCAGGGGGTGAGACATCTGGGGAACGCACTCCTGCAGCTCAAGTGAGGGTCTCACTGACCTGTCAATTGAGCTGCAGGTACATGGGGACATGCACTACAGCCCAGGGGGGGTCAATTTGCCCCCCCAAGGCTACAGTCGCGGTAATTGGGGGTTAAAAATGAGACCCGCAATTACCGCGACTGTGCATCTCCTTCCTGCCTGCTTCCCTGCCTGGCTCCTCCTACTCCCCCTGCTCATTTTCCCTGTCCCTTCCTGTTCCTGTTCTTAATCCCCCACCCCATCCGCCCTGTCCCCTGCTGTCTTTGTCCCCCCCCCCCACGCTCATCCCCCTGTCCTCTGCCACCGCCGGTGACCGGCGAAAGGAGGTGATCACCACCTCTCGCCGCTCACCTCCTGTCTGCCCTGTCCCTTACTGTGTCTCTGCCGCCCCCCCCCTCTCATCCCCCTGTGCTCCGCCTGCTCACCTCCTGTCCGCCCTGTCCCCTGATGTCTCCGGCCCCCCACCACCGCTGGTGACCGGCGGGAGGCCCGCTGCCGCTTCCTCCGGCTCACACCACCGCCATCTCCTCCCCCTGCCGCTTCCTCCGGCTCACACCGCCGCCATCTCCTCCCCCTGCCGCTTCCTCCGGCTCACGCCGCCGCCATCCCCTTTCCGCTGCCGCCATCTGCCTGATCCCCCTGGGGGATTCCTGATCCCCCATCCCTGCCTGCAGGGGGATCCCTGATCCCCCATCCCTGACCGCAGGGGGATCCCTGATCCCTCTTACCTGCCTGCAGGGGGATCCCTGATCCCCATCCCTGCCTGCAGGGGGATCCCTGATCCCCCCATCCCTGCCTGCAGGGGGATCCTTGATCCCCCATCCCAGCCTGCAGGGGTATCCCTGATCCCTCTTACCTGCCTGCCGGGGGATCCCTGCCTGCAGGGGGATCCCTGATCCCCCATCCCTGCCTGCAGGGGGATCCCTGATCCCCCATCCCTGCCTGCAGGGGATCCCTGATCCCCCATCCCTGCCTGCAGGGGGATCCCTGATCCCCCATCCCTGCCTACAGGGGGATCCCTGATCCCCCATCCCTGCCTACAGGGGGATCCCTGATCCCCCATCCCTTTTTGCAGGGGGATCCCTGATCCCCCATCCCTGCCTGCAGGGGGATCCCTGATCCCTCTTACCTGCCTGCAGGGGGATCCCTGATCCCCCATCCCTTCTTGCAGGGGGATCCCTGATCCCCCATCCCTGCCTGCACCGCTGGTGACCGGCGGGAGGCCCGCTGCCGCTTCCTCCGGCTCACACCGCCGCCATCTCCTCCCCCTGCCGCTTCCTCCGGCTCACACCGCCGCCATCTCCTCCCCCTGCCGCTTCCTCCGGCTCACGCCGCCGCCATCCCCTTTCCGCTGCCGCCATCTGCCTGATCCCCCTGGGGGATTCCTGATCCCCCATCCCTGCCTGCAGGGGGATCCCTGATCCCCCATCCCTGACCGCAGGGGGATCCCTGATCCCTCTTACCTGCCTGCAGGGGGATCCCTGATCCCCCATCCCTGCCTGCAGGGGGATCCCTGATCCCCCCATCCCTGCCTGCAGGGGGATCCTTGATCCCCCATCCCTGCCTGCAGGGGGATCCCTGATCCCTCTTACCTGCCTGCAGGGGGATCCCTGATCCCCCATCCCTGCCTGCAGGGGGATCCCTGATCCCCCATCCCTGCCTGCAGGGGGATCCCTGATCCCCATCCCTCCCTGCAGGGGGATCCCTGATCCCCCATCCCTGCCTGCAGGGGGATCCCTGATCCCTCTTACCTGCCTGCAGGGGTATCCCTGATCCCCCATCCCTGCCTGCAGGGGGATCCCTGATCCCCCATCCCTGCCTACAGGGGGATCCCTGATCCCCCATCCCTGCCTACAGGGGGATCCCTGATCCCCCATCCCTTTTTGCAGGGGGATCCCTGATCCCCCATCCCTGCCTGCAGGGGGATCCCTGATCCCTCTTACCTGCCTGCAGGGGGATCCCTGATCCCCCATCCCTTCTTGCAGGGGGATCCCTGATCCCCCATCCCTGCCTGCAGGGGGATCCCTGATCCCCCATCACTGCCTGCAGGAGGATTGAGCTGCAGAAAGCAATCTGACAGCTCGGGTGCAGTGATCCAGTGGATCACTGAACCCGAGTTGTCATTGCTTTCTGCAGCTTGCTCTCCATGCAGGGGAATCCCCCTGCATGGGGATTGAGCTGCAGAAAGCAATCTGACAGCTCGGGCTCAGTGATCTAGTGGATGACTGCACCCGAGCTGTCATATTGCTTTCTGCAGCTTGCTCTCCATGCAAGGGAATTCCCCTGCATGGGGATTGAGCTGCAGAAAGCAATCTGACAGCCTGGGCGCAGTGGTCCAAACTGTGCAGTGATCCACTGCACAGTGATCCGGGCTTTCAGACCACTGCGCCCAAGCTGTCAGATCGCTTTTCTTTCCATGCGGGGGATTCCCCTTGCATGTGGATCGAGCTGCAGAAAGCAATCTTGCAGCCCTGGCATGGCACCCGGGCTGCCAGATCGCTGCTCTGCAGTCCGATCCTCCTGCATAGGGATCAAGCTGCAGAAAGCAATCTCGCAGCCCCAGCGCTGCACCTGAACTGCCAGATCGCTGCTCTGCAGTCCGATCCGTTTGCATGCGGATCGAGCTGCAGAAAGCGATCTCACAACCCCGGTGCAGTGATCCACATAGTCAATCACTGCACCCGGGCTGTCAGATCGCTACTTTGCAGTCCGATCCTCCTGCATGGCGATCCTGGGACCTTCGTTGTGGACTACGTCGGAGGCGATTGAGCGTCGTGGGACCTTCGTTGTGGACTGCGTCGGATCTTTTTATAATAAAGATGGAGTCTGAATTTTGTTTGTGTTTTTTTTTCAAAATAAAAATATTTTTCTCTGTGTGTATTTATTGACTACTTACCAGAGATTCCTAATGGCGAGTCTAACATTGGCCCAATATTATGAATCTTGGGCTTAGTGCCAGCTGCCAATAAAAAGCTGGCATTAACCCCTTTATTACCCAGTTTGCCACCGGCACCAGGGCAACTGGAAGAGCATGGGTACAGCGCCAGAAAATGGCGCTTCAATGAATGCGGGCTGGGGCGGCTGCGGGCTGCAATTCGCAGCATGGGGGGCCCAGAATGCTTGGGTCTTTCCATGCTGAGGATTCCAGCTCCCAGCTGCCTAGTTGTACCTAGCTGGACCAAAAATATGGCGGAGCCCTATGTCATTTTTTTCTCTCTAGAATTAGATCTAGAAATGAAAAAAAATGGGCTTCGCTGTATTTTTGGTTGCAGACAGGTACAACAAGGCAGCTGGGGGTTGCTGGCAGTCTGTAGCTGCCAAGTTGTACCTGGCTGGACCAAAAATATGGCGGAGCCCCACGTCATTTTTTTTTCTTCTAGAATTAGTTCTAGAAATAAAAAAAAAAGCCTTCGCTGTATTTTTTGTAGCCAGCCAGGTACAACTTGGCAGCTGGCTGACTGGAATCCTCAGCGTGGAGAGACCCAAATGTTGTGGTTCCCCCACGCTGCAAATTGCAAACCATAGCCACCCAAGAAAATAGTGCATTCATTAGAGGCGGCATTTTCTGGTGCTGTACCCCAACTCTTCCAGTTGCCCTTGTGCTGGTGGCACAGGCACCCTCCATATGTGACATGGTGTCCGCTAACAATTTCAATGGAAAATGAGCTCAAATTGTTAGCGGACACCATGTCGCGTTTGGAGGGTCCCTGTGTGTCTCCACATTGGAGCTCCCCCACATGTGACCCCATTTTGGAAACTAGACCCCCAAAGGAACATATCTAAATGCATAGTGAGCACTTTGAACCCCCAGATGCTTCACAAATTCATCCATAGAAAAGAAAAAACACTTTTTTTTTTCACAAAAAAATTCTTTTTTCATTAGTACGGATCAATTTGTGAAGCATCTGGGGGTTCAAAGTGCTCACTATGCATTTGGATATGTTCCTTTGGGGGTCTAGTTTCCAAAATGGGGTCCAAGGAGGAACGCATCAGATGACATGGTGGCAACAGAAAGTACTGAGCCCTGAACAACCTGGACAACATCAATGAAAGGTTCATCCAAGTTTATGTGGACTCACTTCATGTGAAGCGGTGGAGTAACTGGGTGAGATTGCTCCAATTTGGAGTGCATACTTTGTTTTTTCCACCTATACATGTTGTCTGTGTACCATGAGGGGAGTGTATGAACCTTGATATTGCACTTCCTGTAGGTAGGCAGACGTGACTAGAGACATACGCCAGTATTCCTAGGTATACGGACGGAATCTGGATTTGGCCCTTGAAAAGAGGAATACAGTGAGTCCTCACTTACCGACGGGGTTAGGGACCAGAAGGTCCGACGTTAAGCATGTCCCGTCGTTAAGCGTGACCCTTAAAGGGCAACCTTCATGGGACATGTTTTTTTCACGTTATTGTACTAGTGTTTGCATGCATGCACAGTACTATTCATATTACAGTGTACAGCAGTAATTTTGTTTTAATGACAAAAATATAAATTGTTGCACATACAAATTAAATTGAAAAAAGCATAAACAGTTAGCCTACATCAGGAAACTACGATTGTACTGTAGTTACTGTATTAAGATGGAAGCATATAAAATTCAACTTACACAGCACAGTCTACACTTTAAATTGAAAACAAGACATGAATGTAGGCTACTGTTCCCCATAGGCAACTGTTACTGTACTTACCTCTCCCGCGGCTGCACAGCGCAGTCTGTTCAGCTGCCGGAAAGGTAAGTACGTACTGTACAGTGTACAGTACTGTGGTTCCCTATGGGGAACAGTTCCGTTTCGTCAGAAACATCAGGTACATCTGATACTAAAGTGTATCACGAACCGTTAAAGAAATGCTTTATGTTACATTGGCTGAAAAAATAACTCTAACAAGTACAGTACTGTACTGTACTAAACAATTTCAAGATACTGTACAGTATGTAGTACAAAGCAAAATGATGAAAAATAAAGCTTGTTCACGAAAAAGTATGAATTTTACTGTAAAA
Organism: Allobates femoralis; assembly: GCA_033576535.1. Taxonomy (NCBI): domain Eukaryota; kingdom Metazoa; phylum Chordata; class Amphibia; order Anura; family Aromobatidae; genus Allobates; species Allobates femoralis. The sequence goes on along the minus strand of JARQOC010000005.1, from coordinate 220,467,894 downwards.
CCCTTCAAATATGACATCTTCATCATCACTGTCAAACATGCAGGTTGTGTCATCAGGATCTTTGTCATCTGAATCGTCGACAGCTGACGGGCCTGGTAAGGGAGAGGCTGGAGCAGAGAGGGAGTCTGTTACTGAGACAGGGGCAGGCGTAGGGGTTGAAGCCTGGGTAGGAGTTGGAGTTTGTTGCAAGAAGTCTAATATGGAAGACTGTTTTTTTTATTTTCTTCTCATCATAAATTTCACGATAACAGGCAAACGCTTCTTTCAAGTGTCTTTCAAATTTCGACAACCTTTCAATGTTGGGGTCCATTGCCTCTAAATCGCCCACAATCTCATTCACTTTCGAAAACATTTTTGCCAAGCCCTAAGTCTTGAACATTTTCAGTGGTGATACATCCGATTGCTCAATTTCTTCTATTTCGTCCATGTGTTGTTGCTCTTCCAACTCAATCAAGTCTTAGTCCGACAATTCACCTTCTACGAAATTCACTAACTCCGAAACATCCTCACTTTCCACTTCTAGCATCAAATCACGTGCAAGATTTACAGTTTTGCTATTAATTTGTTGTACTGCTTCCTCTTGGTCAAACCCTTCAAAGTTATTCACAAACCTTTTCAAACATTTCTTCCAAACACCTTGCATACATTTTTCAGTCACTTCACGCCACGCGCTGTCAATATTCTTCATGCAGTGAAGAATGTTGTAGCCTTTCCAAAATTCGCGAAGAGTCATCCTGACGTTCTCCGTTGCCGTTACCACCTTACCAAAAGTAATGCGCAAATAATGCACCTTAAACGCTGCTATGGCCCCTGATCCATAGGTTGCAGAATTGAAGTCATATTTTTGGGGAGATAAACAACTTTAACATCACGATGCAGGTCATCGATATGTTGGGGATGTCCTGTAGCATTATCAAGGAGAAGCAGAATCTTAAAATGGAACATTCTTTTCAAGGCAGTATTGTCTGGCAGCAGGAATAAAGCAGGTCAGAAACCAGTCTTCAAATAAAGTCTGAGTCATCCACTTCTTGTTGTTTGCCCGATAGATCACTGGCAGTGTGTGTTTGTTCACGTTCCTCAGAGCGCGTGGGTTCTGGGAGCGATAAATGAAAATGGGTTTTTATTTATGCCCTGCCACATTTCCGCCTAACAGCAACATCACACGATCTTTAAAAGCCTTGAACCCAGGCATGTTGGCAGCTTCTTTATGAATGTATGTTCTTTCAGGCATTTTTTTCCAGAACAAACCTGTCTCGTCGACGTTGAAAATTTGTTCTGGTCGATAGCCGCCTTCCTCGATTATCTCATCCAGCACATCCAAAAATTCCTCAGCTGCCTCTGTATCCGCACTTGCTGCTTCACCATGAATGCTTCTGTTGTGTAGGCTAAATCGGCGTTGAAAGCGATGGAACCAACCTTTGCTTGCGCTGAATGTTTCAGTGCACTCTTCTCCCTCACGTGCTTTCAGCGTAGCGAAGATGCTAAGTGCCTTGCTCTTTATGATATGGAGACAAAGGGGCATTTTCTTGCTTATTTGGTCGTCAAACCAAATTGCCAGCAGTTTCTCCATTTCATGGATCAGGCCCTTGCGCTGCCTCGTGATAACAGCCTTAAATCCCACAGTACTCTTCACTGTTTCCTTCACTTTCTCTTTATCCTTAAGTATCGTTGAAATGGTGGAATGAGAAAACCCCATGCTACTAGCGATTGCTAAGACTTTCATTCCACCTTCATATTTCTGTATGATCTGCATCTTCGTGTCTAGGTCGATGGCTTTTCTAGGCTTCTTAGCAGAAGATCCTGTAGGAGTTGTACTCTTCCTTTTGTCAGCCATGTTGATGTGAGGTGGTGGAGGCTGCCAACTGCCTCCAGCCAGGCCACTGTACTGTACGTACTACTGTACTGTACAGTATACTGTACTGTACTGTACTGTTTTGGGCCCTCTTCAGGGTGGCTCCGGGTCTCAGACCTCACTGTACTGGGTCACACTTGTACTGTACTGTACTGTTTTGGGCCCTCTTCAGGGTGGCTCCGGGTCTCAGTATTCAGGTACACTGTACAGTACTGGGTCACACTTGTACTGTACTGTTTTGGGCACTCTTCAGGGTGGCTCCTGGTCTCAAGACTCAGGTACACTGTACTATGCAGTACTGTAATGTACTGTATTCTCCAACCGGAGTCCAGTTATGCTGTCCAGTTGCTGCTCCCATCTGCCCGCATGCTGTGTTCTACAGCTTCCGGCCGCCAATGCTGTACAGTCCAGCACTCTGGGGGGGCTGCGTTTAAACGGTGCACAGGAAGCGCTGGAATGTACAGTGTACAGCATGGGCGGCCGCAAGCTGTACAACACAGCATGCGGTCAGAAGGGAGCATCACAGCAAAACAGGACTCCGGTTTGCGAATACTGTACAGTACTGCACAGTACAATGTACTGGAATCCTGAGACCCGGAGCCACCAGGGAAATCACCTTTCATAATCTCAGGAGACATTCTGGTAAGTGTTGTACAGTATTTTACTGTACTGTAGTTAAGAATGGGTGAGACAGGAGGTAACCATGTTTGGAAAGAAGAGATCTCTGTTCCACAATAATAAAGCACCACTTCAGCAGGGATTTTTTGCATGTAATGTGTGACCCTAGCCTCAACACTCCACTGTGCTGCCACTCCCGCACAAAATCTGTCGTAACTTTGAAATTCGGACGTATAGCGGTCCGTCGTAACTTTGAAATTTGGTCGTTCGGAAAAAACTGACCGTCGTAAGTGCGAGTCGTCGTTAAACACACCCGTCGTTAAGCGGGGACTCACTGTACACAGTTTTTTGCACTGTCACTTTTGCACAACTTTCTGTTTTTGTTAGTCTAGACAACTAGGTCTTTTTAACATTTGAGTTCATTAAAAGTTATATTTTAACTTCTCATTTTTTCTATGCTATTGCTTCAATAACTACTATTAACTACTGTTTAATAGTACATTAGTTTCAGTCTCCAGGGATCGTGTTATATAGCCAGTAAAGCAGTGTTAAAAAAATAGGAAGCTCCTGTCCTCTCACAGTGTGTTTGTAGCTGAAACAGCACATATTTACTTTCACTTTTACAAGCTTACAGACAAGATGCTAAGATCTGGCTGGCTTCACATTTGCGTATGGGAAGGCAGCGTATTGCTGCGTTCCCATACGCAGTCAAACGCATGCGCACTGCGTTCCTATGTTTAACATAGGAACGCATGGTGCCTGCGTTTGCTGCGTTCGGGTGCGGATGCGGACGATATCTGCTGCTTCCGGTGTCCAGCATCCGCACCCGGGACGCAGCCAGTTGGGTTTTTTTGTGCGTTTGGGGACCTTGGACAATCAGCAAGCGTCCCCAAGCGTACAAAAAATGCATTGTCTTCAATGGGTCCGCAGTGTCCTCTGCATGACACCGCAGGAGAACGCTGCGGACTCATTGAAAAATCTCCCGGTGGCCGCCGGTGATGTCACAGGAGCTCACCGACGGCCACCGGGAGATCAGCTGAGGCTCTGCTGTCCTCCTTCTCCCCGCCGCCTGTAATCTCCTAGCGATGTCGGCGGGGAGAACAGCTGATCTGAGAGCTGTTTGAATCTTCCCGCGCCGACATCTCCTCTCAGTGTCGGCGCGGGAAGATTCAAACAGCTCTCACATCAGCTGTTCTCCCCGCCGACATGTCCCGGAGCTTACCGGCGGCCGGGGGGGGCGGAGATCTCCGGCGCTGATCTCCGCCCCCGGCCCGCCCCCGGACAGCGCCGATTGGCTGCCGGGCTCCCTAGTGATGTGTCCGCAGGCAGACATTATCCGCTGCGGACACATCAAAGTGTCCCTGCTTTTGACAGCGTTTGTGTCTGCATGCCATCAGCATGCAGACACAAACGCTAATGTGAAGCCAGCCTAAGATCCTAAACTATAAGAAATAACAGTTGTAAGCTATGTTATCTGTGCTCATGAATAAATATATATTCTCTGTTGAATGGCTGGACAGTACAGAAATGAATCCCCTGCCAACAATAAGGGCCCCTTTACACATTGAGACTTTCCAGCGATCCCACCAGCGATCCGACCTGGCCGGCATCGCTGGTGCGTCGCTACGTGGTCGCTGGTGAGATGTCAGTCAGATCTCATCAGCAACGCAGTAATGAAACAGCGGTTGTTGGGACTCTGTCACTCTCGGGCGTACTATTGAGATCGTTGGTCGTTGACCCTGTCAAACACAGCGATGGACGCTGCTCAGCGGGAGACTGAAGACCAAAAAATGGTCCTCAACGATTTGTAATAATTAACGATCTCACAGCAGGGGCCTGGTCGCTGATGGGTGTCACACATAGCGAGGTCGCTGATGAGGTCGCTGTTACATCTCAAAACCTGTGACGTTTCAGCGACATCGTTAGCAATGTTGCTGTGTGTGAAGTACACTTAAGTTTTTCTCTGAAGTGATTCCGAGTCAAACATTGCTGGCTGAGTTCATACAGCCAGTGTCTGATACATGCTTCCCATGGATTGGGTTACTTAGGCTGCCTTCAGACTTGCAGATGCATCTGCAGCGTTTTGCAGATGCATCTGCAAGCATCTGCATGCAGACCGCGGCCCCTATGTTTATAATGGAGCGCACGGCGGTCTGCAGATGCTTGCAGATCGCCGTGCGCTCTCATTGCCCGCCATTAGTGATCTGTGCGCAGGCGGATGCCTGCGTACAGATCACACACTCTCGCCCGCACCAGAGACGCGACATGCTGCGTCCCGGGTGCGGACGCGGGACACCGGAAGGAGTAGATATGGTCCGCATCCGCACCCGAACACAGCAAACGCTGCCAAACGCAGGCACTATGCGTTCCTATGTTAAACATAGGAACGCAGTGCGCATGCGTTTGAATGCGTATGGGAACGCAGCATAAGCTGCGTTCACATACGCAAATGTGAAGGCAGCCTAACAGATATTAGAGTCTCTTTAATATCCCTCTGTCCTACTGCTACTAAACCAAAATAGTGAAACCAAGATTTGATTTGTCAAAGAAAGTGTGCTACCTGAATTGTGAGACAGGCAAGCCATATTTGTTTTTAATTAGTAAAGAAAAATATCTAAGCACTAGAATTTTAATCACCCACAACTGTCTACTTTACAGTGTGCATGTTGTAAAACATATATATTTTTGGTCCACTTTGTTGTTGTAATAATCCAATATTAGACGAGTAAATGCCACCTGAATCCCGCTATTGTTTACAAGTAGTCAACCTCTGTCTTTCCCAGCGACAATTGCTAGAAGTCACAATATAGGAATGTTCCTTTGATCAGCTTTTGGTGAGGTTTTTGATGTACAATTTCTGTAGAATTTCTACACCAATTATGTAAATAAGATTACACGTGTGTTTTTTTTACATGTAGTTTTTGTCTTTTTTGTCTTCTGCCGGCTGGCAGAATACACTCCACAAGGAGAATAGCTGTTGCCCCAGAACTCGTCTTAGCCTTCATACAGCAGACCACAATCCCACACACTGCACTGATGAGGGGCAGTAACCCTGAAACGCGTCGTCTGCAGTTTGGGGTTCTGAACTGGCACAAATCGTAAGTCATATTAAAAGACTTGTTAAAGAGTCAATTATGACTTTTAGGATTGCTTCCTTTATTTGGTGACATTAGAGTTTGTCTACTTCCTCACTGAAGTGACAATTTGCATATGCCAAAAACTTTCCAAAAGTTCATCTAAGGCGTAATAAGGCTATGTTCACTTGAAAGAGGTCTAAAGTATGACCCTAGGGACCCTCAAACTTTTATACCCCTTCTTTCACAATTGTGAATCACAATACATTTATTTGTCACAATTCAAATTTTTTGGAAAAACTTGGTGCCACTTGGAATTTGAATTTCAATAATCCGCTCATCTCTTAAGTATGCAAAGGCAAAAAGGCAAAATAAATACTGGTAATCCCTTGTTCCTAATTACATATTCTGCAGTCTTTTCAGTTTTATATTCCTGGATTACACATTAAAGCACTTTCTACTCATTCCTCTTTTTTCACCTTCTTTTGTTTTCATTTTAGATAATCATAAAACAAGGTTCGTTTGTCCCACGGGTATTTCGTTATTTTGCGTCCATGAATGGATTATAGATATATCATTACATTAGAATTTGCAAAAAAATATTCATAGTTTTGTTTATTAAGGACCAGAGAAGAGCCCAGCACATTTAGCTGCCTTCCATTACTGCCAGCTGCTGTGATATATTTAGTCGTACTAAAATGCCTTGTCCTAAAACAACCTCCGCAAAGACAAATAAGGATGAAGAAAACCCTGCTCAGGGAAGATAGATTAATTACACTTGTAATCTTTCAGTCCTGTGATGACAATTTTGCACTTACGTAAATGCATACTTTGAGTTCTTTTCATTGAATGACTGAGTAGTTAAACATTGCTAAGGACAGTTTTTACTTTTATTTATTTTAACACGTGTGAATGAATGCAAGAGTCGGTTTCTTGATTGAGGTCACATCTCAGACCATGCTAGTGATTAGGTCAGCTGGACAATTCTGCATAATTGTTGCCCTTTAAAAGCTCGACTTATACTTGGCCAGTTCATTTAAGGGTGAATGTGAACTTAGGACAGGAATGTAATTGAATCATCCCTTCTCATACATTACAACATACGTCCTTGTGGAATATTTTGCAATATTTAGCAAAGTTAAATATTTTCCTATTAAAGCACACATGCGCATGAAATTCTGTCCTCTAATATGCCAGAAACATTGCAGAATAATAATATTTATTCATTTATATAGCACTATTAATTTCATAGTGCATACATTTGTAACACAGTCCCCATTGCGGCTTACAATCTAAACATTTTATATCTTTCAAGTGTGGGAGGAAGCCCATGCAAACACAAGGAGAACATACAAACTCCTTGCAGATGTTGCACTTGGTTAGATTTGAACCCAGAACCCCAGCACTGCAGGGCTGCAGTGTTAACCACTGAACCACTGTGCTGCCCCCAGATCGGGTATTGCCGGAGTGTAGTCTTGTATGGCACTTACGTTATTGCTGTATATTGTTATTTTAAAAGGGATCCTGTCACCTTCAGAACACCTCCTAAACTACCAAAACATGTCCCTGCAAGCCATCCTGTCACACTCCTTTTGTCTCAGAAAAGCATCCTGTGAAAGTGGAGAAAAACATTTTAAACTTACTCATTAGTGATGTTAATTAGCAGGGCTATATTCGTTAGCCCTTAGGGCGTGTTCTGAATGTCCCTCTTTCGTCATAAGATCAAGCCCTAATGGGTGTGATCTTCTATTCATGTTGTATTCAGCGCCCGCCCTGCCTCTGCACAGCGCTGCCTGGGCTGTAATGACGCGAATCACGTCATTTTCCAGCATCGGGTGATGTCAGTAAACCCCGCAGCCTCTGTAGGCTTTTAAGCCCCACATGCGCATGCAGTGCTTGAAGCAGTACTCAGCCGGCGTGGGTGTACTGACGTCACCCAATGCCGGAAATGAGTGATTCGCGTCATTACAGCCCAGGCAGCGCCGTGGATGAGAAGGGAGGCGCTGAATACAACAATAAAGAGAAGATCACGCCCATTAGGGCGTGATCTTATGATGAAGAGGGGCGCACCCTAAGGGCCTAAAGAATATAGCCCCTGCTAAATTAACATCACAAACTGAGTAAGTTCTAAAACGTTTTTCTCCACTTTCACAGGATGCTTTTCTGAGATAAAAGGAGTGTGAGATTAGTGATGGGATGCTGCAGGGACATGATTTTGAAGCTTAGGTGGCGTTTTAGAGGGTGACAGGATCCCTTTAATGGTATATTTACTACTTATGTGGGTGCTGTATGTGTAGGGGGTGTATAGTGCCCCACCCTGAAGAACAACTTTGTTCTTTTATATATATCGTTGTGTTATGTGGGGTATGCAAAGTATTGTAGTATTTCTGGCTGCCACTAAAATATCACTGTGCTCAGCACACCTACAACACACCGTAGGCATATACAGTGGTTTGGCAGGAGTTAGGCTAGGGTCACACTTGCGGTGTTTTTTTCAAATCCTGGATCCGGTTTTGAGCTTTCAAAAAGCTCAAAACCGCATCAGGAAACACCCCTCATAGGAGCCCATTTTAAAAACCGGATTGCATTACATGCAATCCGGTTACCACATCCGGCTCTGCAGCCTGCATTGAAAAAATTCATGCATGCTGCAGTTTTCGGAGCGGTTCTAAAGCCCTGCAATGCGGTAACCGCATTGCTCAGGATTGTGTAATCCTGAGCAATACAGTTATCGTATACTTTGATTATCCCCGGCTGCTGCCGGGTTATAGCAAAAGTGTTAATATTGTAAAAAAAACTTTATTATTAATGCTAATTGTGTCTATCATGTATCTAGGGGGGGTGCCCACCCCCCCTAAGACAGCTACTTACTCAGGTGGTTATATAATGGGTTAATATCTAATGTACAGCTAGCCGGCTCCTGTAGGCTCTGTACATTTTTAAGAATGAAGCCGCGGCTCCTCTGTCAGCTGTGCGCATACTATACGTAATGTACGTATAGTATGTGCACTGTCCAAGGTCTGAAGGCTTTTACAGTAGTCTTTGGCGGTGTTTCAGCCCATAGATCTACTGTAAAAGCCTACAGGACCTCAGACAGCGGCATTACGTACATTACGTTATAGTATGCGCACAGCTGACAGGGGAGCCGCCAGCTTCATTTATCAAAATATACAGAGCCGACAGAGAACCGGCTTACTGTACATTGGATATTAACCCATTACATGCCCACCTGAGTAGGTAGCATGTCTCTAGGGGGGACATGGAGACATTGATGGGCACAATTATTAGGAATATTAAAGGTTTTTGTACAGTATTAACAGTTTGATCATCCCTGCAGCAGCAGGGATGAGCAAACTGTACGGTAACTGGATTGCTCCGGATTACACATTCGGAGCAATTCGGTTATCGCAGTGCGGTTCCCTCGAATCTGGATGCGGTTGAAACGCAATTCTATTAGCAAATTGTGACCCCAGCCTTAATGTAAGGTAGCCTCGGGGGTGGAATCCAGGGACTTTAGGGAAAGCTTGTGCAGGAGTTTAGAGGAAAGTGTGTTAGAGAGAGCAAGAAGGCAGAAGGTTAAACTGTTGGGCCTACACAAAAGAAAGAAAGTATGATGTGAAGAATTCCTTTGGAGGCCATAATAGGAAACAATGTCCAACAGACTATGTACTTGTGGACTGTTGGTCTAGAATGAAGGGGGAACTTTAAAAGCTTAAAGGTATGCAATGAGAAGGAGAAGCATGCATAAGTCTGCTCTTCTGAGCAGGCTCAGAAGCAACACAGACCAGTAGTTAGTGTCTGACATAGTGCAGTTGCAGTGCACCACATTAATCCCTGCAGCTGTACTCTGAAGTGAGATTTGTGCATTGTAGTTACAGCGAAACGCATGGACTACATTTGGTTACATTTGAGATACAACCAAGTCTTCATGTATTTTCTGCTCTGATGGTTTCTGAAGGAGGACACAGAAACAGAACATCTTCTGCCAGTTTAAATTGCCCTCCTTGTACAGGTCAGAGTGAAGTAAGGAATGGTTTATTGTGGAGAGCCTGTTGATGTCTGATTTACAATTAAAGTAAGATAAGTTTTAAAGAATGGCTTGAGACTCTTAATTTGCAAAACTGGTGTGTAGCTGTGCCATTGCAGATGAGGTAGTGGAGAAGCTGTAGAAAGGTTTGCACCACCACCACACACTCCATGTCTGTGTACCTTCTGTAGCCCACCGCATGGAGGAGGGAATAATAAGGAGCTAGACAACAAGATTGTGCAAGCAATAATATCCTGTAAGTGATTGTGTGCTGGCGCTGGAAGAAGTGGGCCCCAAGGCAAAGCAACGAGGCATCACCACTGAGTCTGGCACCATGTTGACAGTGCTGTACAATGCAGCTTCACTGTGCTACTGTGTGCCTGCAGTATGCAGTTTGGAGACTTGATGGATCCACCCCAAGACATGCCAGCTCTGGAGGACATGATCTTCCTCACCACCCCAAGGACAGAGGGTGCTTCACCACCAGAACTGGGACAGCCTGCACAGAACATGGACATGGCCACATATGTGACCTGAAGCTCCACCACACTACCCGCATTGGGCCCTGATATGCAGCGAGATCAGACTTCAGTGCTGATTTTCACATGCCTGAGGGAGGTCTCACCAGAATGGAGCTCACATTCAGGAGGGTGAAGCTAATTTCCCCATGCCAGCCAAGACAATTACAGGTCAGAGTCAGGAGGATCTTGCAGCATGCCTGGTCTTATTACACCTGCAGGTGGTGCCGCGGCCAGTGGATCGGCAAATCCAGAGAGGAGGATGAAGGAGGGTTAAGGAGGACGAGGAGGAAGAGGAGGAAGAGGAGGAAGAGGTAGTATGGGCAGAAGGCCCCTGTTTCCCGGCCTTGTGTAGCATCCCTACCAGAGACCTTCAACTGGCAGAATGTCATGTCAGTCCCTACCCCCACCAATCAACTATCCTATTGAACCACCCCAGCCTGTCTCATTTCATGATGAGATTAAACTTGCAGATTGCCATCACCGAAAATGTTTCATGGGCCTAAGGCCAATGACTTTGATGAGCAAAAGAACTCAAGCACAATGGTGAGATTTGTCCGGTACAGGGGGTATTTGGGGTATTGTAGCCGAAGAAGGGACTGGTCTTGGGTGCTAGGTCAACCAATTACAACATGCTATGTACCATCTTTCCTCAAGACCTCCGTACACTCTGTGTTGGGGAGGAGGACCTTCATGACGGAAGGTAAAGGGCAGCAAGGGGTGGTTCTGGTAGGTGTAAGTCGAGTTGCCACCGTGGACAAATTTGAAAACTGGTAGCAGGAGGCCGACATGGAGAGGATGGTGCATCGGCTGGAGTCCAGACCTTGTTTGAGTTAGCCAGCTGCAGACAAAACCCAAGTTCCTCCTGTCTCTCCTTAAGGGGGTGGACATCCCCTAATTTGTCCATCCTCTTCTCCAGCGTGGCCATGATGGGGTGTTGCAACTATCCAACAAGGTATCAACCACCTCTCCTCCTGTGTCCTTTGTTAAGGACATGCAGATTCCATGACCCGAGATGGTTGTGTGGTGGTGGAGGTGGTGTGTCAAGATGCTGTGTTCATCACAGCAGCCTCCAATTATTAAGTTGTCGCAGAGGATCGAGGAAGGTATGACTGAGGGGTTTAATAAAAGATGGAGTCCAAATATGTGTTTGTGTTTTTTATTTCTAATATAATGTTTTCTCTCTGTGTTGTGTCTTCTTTACTATTTACTTCAAATTCTTAAAGACCGGGTCTAAAATTGGCTTGACATTACGAATTTCGGGCTTAATGCTAGCTGGCAATACAAACTTGACTATTAACCCCTTATTTACCCATTTGCCACAGCTAATGGAAAACTGGAAAAGAGCTGCTTGAAGCACCAGTAATTGGCGCTTCTTATGAATGCACCAATTCCTGGGGCAGCTGTGGGCTACTATTCTATATCGTCCCAATAATGATGAATTCCAGCGCCCAGCTGCCTAGTTTTACCTAGGCTGGCAATTGAACAAGGGCAGAGTCCTACACATTTTTTTTGCCAGCCAAGGTAAAGATAGGCAGCTGAGGGTGGCAGTCCGCAGCTATCCACTTTATCTGTGCTGAGACTGAAAAATACAGCGAAGCCTGTGCATTTTTTTCCTTTTTTTTTTTTTTTTACACACTATGATGCCAGGATGGTTGCTATACACTAATGTGTATGGCAACTAAGCACAGACACCATCCAGATTGTGAAAATGCAGTCTAAATGGAACAGCCAATCACAGACACTCTCAGATTATGAGCTTTGTAATTGGCTGTTTGTTGGTCAGTGAAGTTAATATGCATGAAACTTAATGTGTGGGAAACGGAAGTAAATGAGAGCCTGGTAAATGAGACCTGGAAGCAAGCAGCAGAAGATGTTAAGATGATCTGTGCGTGTATATGTGTGTATGTGTTATTGGAGCTGTGTTTGGCAGCTTTCTGTCACTTTTAGGGTATGTGCCCACATATGGTTTAAGTGACGTTCAAAACCGTCAGTAAACCGGTGGAAATTTGCAAGAGCCTAGAGTTCTGAGCTCTGAAGTCTCCAGCTGTTTTCCCAGGGTTTCCCAGCGTTTTTTTTCAGCTTGTGCCACAACGTTTTTCAGTCAGTTTTTCCGGCGGTTTTCTATCGAGGATTTTGTTCATGAAAACGACCAAAAACCGCTGAGAAGAAATTGACATGTTGTATGCTCCTAAACTGCTAAGGAAACCGCTCAACTTCTGGCAGATCCGCTCACATAAACCCACTATGTGTGCACAGCGTTTTTCTAAATTACATAGGGTTAACTTGTAAGTCTAACGCTGCTTAGGATTTACATACATTTAAATAAAACCTATGCTAAACCGCCGGCGGTTTTTCGTGCTAAATCGACGTTAAACCACTATGTGGGCACATACCCTTAAAGGCATTTTCTATGTGGTTCATGTTGCCTGCCATTGACTTCAATGGTGTTTGTGGGGGCTCGGCAAACAAGTCGGCGAACACTCTGCCATTCATCTAACTAAACCGAATGTGAACCATTTATGGTAGGTGTTTGCTCATATCTAGTGTCAACCCCCGTAGTCAGGCAGGATACAGTTTCCTATTAGAACCTGAGTAGGGCTGTTGAGCACATAGGTCTCTTTTTGATACTGACTTTTCTTTTTCTAAATAAATTATTATCTTTTCCTAAAATTGTGCAATGCACTTTATTGGTCTTGATGATCCTGTCTTGGTGTTTCAGTTATTGTTTGCACTGATTTCATTATATCTTATTGTGGATTTTTTAAATACCCTTCACCGACGATTTTCCAGTTTTCATTTTTCGCTCCCCTTCTTCCAAGAGCCATAAGACAACATATGAGGGATTTTTTTTTTTGGGATGAGTTGTATTTTCATATGAAATAATTTATTTTACCATGTATTGTACAGAAAAATGGGGAAAAAAATTCCACGTGCGGTGAAAATTGCAGAAAAAGTGCAATTAATTTTTTTTACACAATGTTCACTATATGGTACAACTGTAATGTCAGTATGTGAGTTTGTACATAGTAAACATGTATAGTTTTATTGTTATCTATGTGGTTAAAAAAAATTCTTAATTTTTTAGAGAAAAAAAATTGCACTTTTTGTCGCCATTTTCCAAGACCCTAGCATTCTCATTTTTTTGGATCTGGGGCTGTGTGATGGCTTATTTTTTGTGTCTCGAACTGACGTTTCTAATGATACTATTTTTGTGGTGCACCTGCGAAAGACAGAGTGGCTGAGTTTGCAGTCCAGCAGGTCAGTGGGGAGTAATTAGTGTGGACAAGCCCGTCGATGTTTGAGTTCAAAGACCTGACTGGACTTTTTTTTTAGGTTTGCGTTCGGGGTCGAGCTTGGTTGCGAACGTGTGCCTGAACCCTGAACTCTAGAATTATGAGACAAAAAATGTGCATAGGGTCTTATCTCTTAGCAGAGAGGAACAGATGCCCTATGAGAATTTCTCACCTGGTCTGGTTGTGTAAACCCACAACCAGTATATGCGCTCATACAGCTGCTGCTGGATCCACACCTCCACGTGCACTGTGGCAAACAAGTGGAAAACAGGACGAAGTGTTGGTGATCCGTGCTGCTGGAAGGAAAACCAGGACCCTGAGAAGTTTGGTGCAATGATGTTTTTATTCTGATGCGTAGGAAAGATAGGGGGTTTGCAGTACCATGTAAAGTGATTGTGTTGTGGATTGAGAGAAATTTGAGCAAGAAAAACAGATTGCAACATTTATAAATGAAGCAAGGTTCATTGAAAAAATACAGTCACTTTACAGGGTACGACAGCCCCTCTCACCCTCTTTTCATTTATATTCCAAGCCTATTCCATTGAGAAATATTATATTTATAGAAAATATAAGTGAGTTTTTATTCATTTAAAACCTGATATTTATACATGTGTTCTTAAATGAGCCAAGTGGCACAGATATGTTCGTGCAGATAAAGGCAAAAATGAGGAAGGTTTTTCCCCCAGGCAATTTTCTTCAGTTAAGAGGAGCTTGCTAAAAAGGCCTTAAAAACCCAAAACAAACAGATTTTGAAGCTGTGGGCCTTGGAGTCCCCAAAACCTCAAGGTGTTAGGAACCCTTCAAAGGCTTGCTATAGTGCATAAACCTACTTTTTCGGCCCCCCCAAAAACAGGCTAAACAAAGCAGAAAAGTTGCAGTGGGTCCAATATACATGAAGACAAATTTTTTCAAACAGTCTTGTTTATGATGAGTGCCGAGCAACCCTGGATGGCCCCAGTTGAATATAGTAGTGGATGGGTTGGTGGATGCCACCTGTCCCAACAAGCTGGGGACGTCAGAAAAGGGGGGTGGAGGAGTCATGTTTTGGGCTGGAATCATTGGGAAACCAGCAGGTAGGGGCCCCTTTAAGGTTCTGAAGGGGTGAAAATTACCTCTGACAAAAATATACAGATTTTTCCAACGAAAAACTTTTTCTTCCATGGTCAAAAAGCAAAAATGGCCTTTAGGAGCAAAAATCCCTCATGCATGAAAAATCCCACTCATGTTAAATTACCTCTGTGCCATTAGGGCTAGGGGCAAAAAAGGAAAATAAACTCATTGGTGTGGCCACCTTTCTTCGCCTGACCCCCCAAACCCATAGAGAACCTTAGGAGTTAATCAAGCAAAAGATCTATGAGGGGGGGGGGGCGCTTTTGGGAGGCTATTCTGCCCATCACCAAAGAAATACAAGCAGAAACTCTCCAAAAAACTCACAATATCAATTGGATGCTAGAATTGTGAAGGTGTATCAAAGTAGGGTTCCTATGTTAACATGTAACTTGGCCTATTATGGTTTTGGAGTTAAATAGCTTTTTATTCCAGTAAAATTTGACCTGTTAATGCTGAAAATTCAACAAATAAAGCATTTTCAGTTCTTTCAAACAATACAAATGTTTAAAAACTCTACTGTGCGTAATAATTTGGAACAGTGCTTTTAGGTTTTTTTTTTTTTTAAAATTATACTGTTTCATAGGGAGATTTCTTCAATTAAAATTTGATGTATACTCTAACAGGTGATGACTTTTATTACACGGGACTGTCTTTTTCACCAACCATTTAGAAAAATCAGAGAAAAAGAACATTTGCATAAAAAATTTTGGAAACACAGTATATATGCTTTAATTTATGTATTGAATTTCTGAAAATAAATTATCTTTTTGATAAATATTCTAATTTATTGAGATCTGTATGTGTGGCGCCCCCGATGGTCAGGTGTCACACCGGGGTATTACACTCATAAAAGCAATGTAATTTTCCTCAATTGAAGTGGATGGGGTGGTGGGTGGGACCCATTCCTGCACCCCACGCTAAGAAAGTGGTGAGAGGTTTTTTCCCTGAGAGAGATATATGGAAAACCTTAGGGGGAGTTAGAAAAGTTAGATTTAAAGGCTACGTTCACACATTGCGTTTTTTTTGGAGTGTTTTTTACGCGCGCTTTTCAAAATGCCAATGTGTTTTTGTGCCTGCCAGCAAAGGAATGGGAAATTCACTTTGCTTGTGCAGACACTGGTACAAATACGCAGTGCTTTTTCTGGGTGAAAATGCAGTTGCGTAAAGAATTGAGAAAGTCAATTTTTTACACAGGAAACTCTTGCGTTTTCTCTTTCTGACATCACAGGGGGGGAAGAATCCTTCTTTCTCCTCCCCTTGTGACATCTGTGACCCCCCATTAGATTTCGCAGTGTATTAATATACACTGCAAAATCTAAATTAAACAAAGCCAAATGTATGTAAAAAAAAAAAGAATGAAATACCCTCCGACGCCTTTTTTCGGGGTCCGGTGACGAGGCCGGGAATGTTGTTTCCCAGGACCTGCTGTATGTCAGAGGGGCTTCCCAGCGCTGTTGGGGCCCGCTCGGGTTATGTGATACATACCCCCTCTGACATCATGGTAGGCTCTTGCAGGACACACATCGCCTGGCCTCGCCACCGGGACACCAGGAAAAGGCGCGGAAAGGTATTTCATTTTTTTAAAATTTTACATACTTTGGGTTTTGACATGAGCGAGCACTAAAATGCTTGGGTGCTCGTGCTTAGCCGGAGCCCTCCCCCAAGTTACTCGTGTACTCGGGCCCGGGCCACCGAGGCCCAATGTAAGTCAATTAGTGACAGGCTCCGCCCACATACTTCCGGTTTTAAAACGAAATTATTTCTGGAAAAGAACGGGAATGGGTGGGTTTTTCAAATCGCCGCCCGAATATAACACCTTGCTGTGGCCCCAAGGGATCCTAAACAATCAATCTGCTCTCTGTGAGGTGCCCAGCTCACTGTGGCACTGAGGGAGCTTTTTTTTTGTGACGGACTGCTAATTATTAGCGAAGGGGTCCGAGCATCTGGCGGTACTCGGTGCTTGCCGAGCATCCCGATAACCCGGGAAAACTCGTGCGAGTAATGAGTAGCCGCAGAGCAACTCGCTCATCCCTGTTTGGCTTTTTTAATTTTAGATTTCTAATGGGGGGTCACACATGTCACGGGAGGGGAGGAGGAAGCGGATTCTTCCTGCCCTCTGTGAATCACCCCGCGCTTTTCGGGGTAAAGAAAGGGAGAGTTGAAAGTCCCTGTATTTTGTTGCACTTTTTTGCGCATCCGGAAAAACGCGGCAAAAAGGGCGCGCAAAAAAAAAACGCAACAAAATATGCAAATGTCTGAACGTAGCTTTAAAGAGTGAAGGGGAGTCAAGGAGGGGGGTGGGGGGAGCGATTGGGAGGTCTAACAGGACAGGCAGCTCCAGGCTAATCCTGAAGA
This sequence comes from Allobates femoralis, assembly GCA_033576535.1. Taxonomy (NCBI): domain Eukaryota; kingdom Metazoa; phylum Chordata; class Amphibia; order Anura; family Aromobatidae; genus Allobates; species Allobates femoralis. The sequence goes on along the minus strand of JARQOC010000005.1, from coordinate 220,451,044 downwards.
AAGATGAAAGGGATCCTGGGGGTTTCCCGAGAGAGGGGCCTGACGCGTGAGTTGGGCCCGAGAAAGAAAGAGGGAACCCAAGCGGGGGACGACCATACTCCAGGGAGCTTCCCCAGTCCCACCACGGGCGCTGGAAACCGAGGACAGGCCAGAGTTCAGCTTTAAGGTTGTCAACGAGCTGCTGCGTTTTCTGGTACCGGCCTGCACACCCTGCCACTTTGGGGCGGTCCACCTGGCTTTTTCTTCACTGCGAGGTTATGGGACCCAAAAGCATTAATGACTAAATGGGTCTGGACAATTATGGGGGCGGGGAAGAAAGGACACGGGTTCGTTAAACTAAGGCATACCACGGATACCTCCTACACCTGGCATCCACTTGCAGCCACTTGTTAGGGCTACCTGTTTGTTTAAATCTTGCTGAACTTTGAACATTGTATTGCTGGCTGTTTCGTAAAGTACCCGGGGAAGTGCTTTGCCTCCGTGTCTTTTTACTAACCAAAATTCAAAGCTTTTGCTTACACCCTCCATCGGGTAGGGAGCTTTGCCATTCTTCCCGAAATTTAAAAAACACCCTCCGGGGGGATGTGGCGGCACTGGTGTTTAAATTCACCAGGTACTACAGGTGGCGTCACGAGACAATTACTCTTTTTTTTGTATATAACCCTTTTTTTGAAGTGTCACCCAGGCCAGGGGCTTAGGCACCGCCCCCCGTGCATCCCCTTTGAACCCCTTTTGAGCCTTATCCCGATACCCCCCGGGCCTGGGGCTCAACATATGCTTCTGTTTTTTCTATCTCTGATTTGACCTTAGCTTACCTCCTTTGCTTTTGATTGGCCTCCAGGTATCAAACCCAAATTTCTTCTGAATAAAAAGTTATTGAGTTTCGAATCTGCCCTTTGGTTCTGTCCCTTTTTTTAAAAGTGGCCAGATATTTTGAACTATCCTTGCCTCTTGCGTACTTCCACAGTTAGGCGGCTACTCGTGGACTCAGCCTAGGAGGCTCATTTAAATCAAGATCCCTTTTAGGGAAGGAAGAATAAAAGACTGTGATTTTTTTGATGCAGTGGCTTACACAAAGACAGAAGTAGCCTTTTTAAGCTGATCACCTCAGTCAGAATTTACAAACAGCAGTACATGAATAAGTCATCTCATAACAAAGTATTACAGGTTGTGGGAATTATTCAGTGAAGCCTAAGGTAAGAAAAAAACACATATGGAAGGCAGTGAGGTTGGCAGGCACTGGTATCTGCCATTTGACAGATTTGTAACAAATAATCTTGAGCCCCTAATCGCCTAGAGTGGGGGCTGCGATGGGCACGTGGCCCCCAAAATGAGATTGTCAAGTAACATATTGAGGTATCTGTTTCTATCTAACATTGTTTTGTCATTATAGGCGCCTTAATATTCAAGAGGTATCCTTCATGATTGGATGGTAAAGGGTTAAGAGTCCCTGTGGTGAGGTAACAGAAGCAGGTGATCGCTGTGATTGGCCGTCCTGCATGTCTGATAAGTTTGCACCTGATTGGTTTGAAAAAGTGCGGGAGAGTGGAGTAGTTATGCCCCGCCCACAGGGCGTTACCATACACTCTGCAAGACCCGAACTGCCAGAGATGCCTCGAGGGCAGGGAGACCGAGATGGATCCGTGGGGGGTACGACGAGTCAGAGACGGTGTTTCTAAACAGTGGTTTTCCCGGCTTGAATACTCACAGGAGGTGTCTTGGTTCAACGGGCCCCATGGTTTGGCAGGCAAAAAACGGAAGGAAGATGACCATGGAGGAACTAATACATCGCAGGCCAGAGCTCATGGGATTCCTAAATATCGTGGGAGTCCTGGCGGGGGATCCCATCAGGTTGACAGATGGTGGGCGGGTGGAAGAAGTCGGGATGATGCTACGGCGGTTGAGCTCGCCCCTTTTTAACGGATTGGGGTGACCGCGGGCACCGCACGCTGCAGCAGCGGCACTGGGATGTCGCAGGGCTAGGATGGGGCACAGGCCAACAGATAATCACTCTGGCTGTCCATGGAAACCCCCAAGCAACACAGCAACTAAAGCCTGGGATTCATAGGGCAATTTCCCAGGCGAAGATTGCCGGGGAGTACATGACTGTGAATCGCAGGGCCTAACATGGGTGCACGGGACAGCGAACTACCATTCCCAACTAAGAGGATGGAATGGGTGAGATTTTATTTATAGATAATGCTGGAAATGATGTTCTGTTTGCTCACAGTTTACATGAGACAGCAGTGAGAGAAGCGCTGGCTGGTTGCCTGGCAACCTCCAAGCCTAAAGGGCCTGTTACACGCTATGATATTGTTACGATATCATTGGTACATACGGCTTTTGGGGCGGTTGCAGCGAGTCGTAACAAAGTTGTTGGTGTGACATTTAGATACGACCAACGATAAGTCGGCTGACTAGGACCATAAATAAGTGGTTGCTGGGTCCATTATCCTTTTTTAGCATGGGGCGTGTGTAACACCCTAAATAACGATGTTTTTAGACTTCGCCTATTTAAAAACTGGGAACATGGGCTTCAAAACAACTGCTAATTTTCGTTCGCTTGTACAGAGTCGTTGCTGCCCCGTTCATTTATATCTTAGTGTGAAACCCCTCACTAGCGTCAATAAACGATGTTCCATTGGATCTCAGCCAGGTCGATCGTTGGTCAGATCGCCCCGCAATTGAGGTGTAACGGGCCCTTTAGATCTTCCCTGTTTTCAGCACGTTAAGTTTTTTTTTTTTTTTTGGTTTTTTTTTTGCGAGGCCCTGCTGAAGGAAGGCATTTAGGAAAATATCCTCCCTCGGCTTTCATTTAACTAGTGCTATGAGGCAAATTAAGGCAGGGCAATGATTAAATGATATTTTTTTGCAAAGCTGGGCGGAGTCTTAATCCGTTAATTACGGGTGGTTAGGAATGAATAAAAATCAAATTTGAATGGGAGAGGGGGAAAGACCTACGGTTGCTCCACTTTGGTTTCAGGCTTTTATGTGGGTCCCCTTATTCCGGCACCTCGATATTATTCTCGAGGTATATATAAAAATTTGGGGACTCAGCATGCTGAGCTACGATGAGGCATTTCAGCAAAAAGGGTGGCAGTACGCCCCTAATTTTTTGGTGGGGGATTGAGGATGTAGGTTTTGGAAAAAATTTGAGGGTTGCCCCAAAGCAGCACCCCAAACTCTGAGGAGGCATCTCCACACCCCCTGAAGAAAGGTATATGTTTTTCATTTAACATGCTGGGTGTGCATGGCCGATTTCCTGCCATTTTTACACTAATGTTCTTATTGTTCACAATGTTTTAAGAAACAGGGTGCCACCCTCACATCTTATGGGACTCCATGTTTCTAATGAAAAAGTTACGAATGAAGGTGTAGTAGGCGGCCCGTTGTTTAGAAATTTTTCCCTTTCCGACCCGGGCGGGAAGTGCAAATATTTAACAAGCAGATTTGAGAACGGTTTTTTTTCTGCGTATCAGGGGTCCGGGGCTGTCGCTGTTATGATGATTGGCATTGTTTATTGTAGTTCAAGAAGTAGGCTGGGGTTGTTTGGAACTTCCACCACTTATCAAAAACCATGTTGGTTCTTCCTTGAATTATGAGGTAGCCTCGGATTTTGGGCATCAGTATCTTATTACATCATTTTGCTGTGGCGGTTGGGAGTTGCGAAAATTCAGGGAGCATTCCCCGAGGCGTTTGTTGAGATTAAATCGTTGTTCCAGTTTTTTACCAGTACCCTCGCGGTTTTAACTCCTTGACTCTTCGTTTTCAGCGAGGTTTTGTTGTTTGATAAATGCTTGCCATTGGGGTTTGCGCTCTCGTTTTATTTTGAAGTTTTGCGTTATTTTTACATAAGGTCCACAGTTTAGGTTCGGCTTGAATGGCATCTTGCACTGCCTCGACGATTTTCGATTTTTTCAATTCTCCTAATTGTTGGAGACAGCGGGGGTAGTGCTAAATTTTCAGGATATTTTTAGATTGTTTTGAGGGTCCCATTTGCATGGAAAAGTCGGTTGGACCTTTTGTTTTCCCCTTGACTTTTTTTTGGGGAAACGTTCTCGATTCTGAGTTTTTGGAGGTGCTCTTTTCTGAAGAAAAGTGGGAATGCCTTTGTTGCAACATTCAGCTGGTGTTAGCTAGAGGGAAAAGGTAACCCCCTTTAGGAGCTGCAGTCTTATTGGGTAAACCCTTAACTTTGAGTTAGGATTATCCCCCTTTGGAGGGTTTTTTGTAGGCGCCGCCCGTTACAATAGTAGGAAAGGGCTGTCGTCGCATTTTGCACACATCCCGAATCACTTAAGGGGATATGCTTGCAGATTTGTGGTTTTGCTTGCAATTTTTATAGGAGTTCAATGGGAATTGCTGTTTCAGACCCTTTTTTTATTTCCTCAGTGGTTGGGCCTGTTTTAAAATTCAGTTTCAAAAGTTGATTGTAATGTGCAGTTCAAAGGCTTTGTTTTTTTTTTTCCTCCTTCTCTACCAGTCAAGGGGTAGCCGGCAGCAAAAGCTGTAAATGGTGAATAAAGTGATGGCGTAATAGTCGAGGTGACTGTCTCTGGGGGTCTGTAAGCTAGAGTCACACATAATCCAAAGGGTCTGTTTTTGGCATCATTTTTTTTTTTTTTAAGTCCAAAAACTGATGATAAAAACGTATCCTGGACTTAAGTGTGACATGCATTTGTAAAAAACGCATGATTTTTTCAACTGGGGCCCATGGGAAAGCATGTTTTTAATGCAGGTTCAATAGGCCCATGCATTAAAGTATGCCCTTTTTTCAGCATTTTTTTTGGAAAAAATGACAAGTCCAAAAATCGTTCAGGGGAAGGAGGCAAAAATGCAGCCTAGGAGAAACGGATTTGGCATGGGGAAAAAAAACTTCCAAAAAACGGATTGGCATGTGTGACCCTAGCCTAACTGAAATGGCAACTAAAGGAATTTCATTATTGTCTGACAGCCCTGCTCTTGTCAAATTTACTCTCTAAGTATTCAAGTATTAGAAACAATCTTGCGGCAGCTAATGCTGTGGGTCCAAGGAGTGGGTTTGAGTCTTTTTTTGCCTCAAGTGAATTTCCTCTTCCCAAAAGGGGTGGAGTCGATAGACGCCTTACTAGACATCGAGCGAACAACTGGGGGAAACTATCCAGCACTAATTTACTGTTTGGACCCCGCAAAGTCTTTGGCAACCAGTAACATGGGCGCGCGTCGGCCACTTGAAGTATTGGATCATTTTTGTGCACACACCCAAGTTTCCTGTGTCGACTCATCCAAGGTTGGCCTTGGGTTTTTTTGAAAAGGTTTTATTGGCTAAGGGTTTTTCACCATTTGACAGTTTTATAATTCTGTAGCAGGAAATTTCGTTCTTCCTGAATTTTTACTTGGTAAATTTCTCCCGGTTACTTTGTTTCCTGTTCGACAATTTTGAAAGGTATGATAATACGCACTGCCGGCCAGACGGAATGAGCCTATTCCCTTGACCCTTATTAGAATGAATAAAAATTATAAAAATTATAATTTTAAAATTTAAAAAAAATATAAAATAAATAAATAAATATAAAAATATAAAGGTATGTTTTGATACGGTTTTTTTTGGTTAAACTTGATATTCTTTTGTTCAAATCTAGGTAAGTATCGCTGATCGGGTTTTTGATTTTGGGGACATGTCTGTCTCTAGGAAGGGGAATCTGTTCTTATGGTTCACAGGACCCAGCAGGAACCAGATTGGGAAGAGTGTCGTGGTTAACCTTTGTGCCTTCCGGGATCTGTGGTGTTCCAACATTTTGATTTCCCACAATTGGTTGGTGTTTCACCCGGGTATTTGATGGCCTATTTTCATGCATGGGAACGTGATTCCATTAAACTAGGTTTTAATTCAATTCAGTATTACAGCGTGTTTATCCAAATTGGGCTTGGGGGTTTTCCAAATTTTGTCTCATTCCTTTCTTGTATTGGGGCAGCGTCTAAAGCCTGGGTTTTGGGAGTTGCCGGGAGGTTAAAATTATAGGCATAGGGAAGGTGGGTTCAGGGGAGAGCCAAATTGCAATTTTCAACCGGTCCCCTTTTTCTAATCTCTTTGTTCTTTTACAGGCAGAAGGACAGTATGGATCCTTGGGAAATTCATTGTCTATGATCAGAGAGAGGGCCCTGGGCGGGATTATATGGACAATCTTTCATTTTTCTAGAGGATTGAGAATGCGCACATAGGGTCTTATCCTTTATAGACAGGTAAATGTGAAAAAAAATCAGATTTGCTCACCTGGTCAGGTTGTGTAGCACACAACCAGCGTAATCGCTCAAAACAATGCAGCTGCTGCAGGGACTGTACTTCCACGAGGTGCGGTGCTTGTGATCAGGTATTTTGGACGAAGTACCTTAATGTCAGCGCTGCTGCCAGAGAGGAAAATAACACCAACGACATGGACGTCTTAGTACTGGTAGTTAGAGCAGGGGCGGAACTACACTGGTGCGGCTGGTGCAGCCGCACCAGGGCCCGACCGGTTAGGGGGCCCCTTCAAGCCTGGAGGGGGGCCCCCCCGACTCCCCGCAAGCCGCCGCCAGAGGAGAGGAGGGTCAGGCAAGGGAAGCAGAGAGCTTCTGCTTCCCCTGCCTGATCCCGCCCCCTCCTCTTCCTCTGCTCCTCGGCCCCTAGCAGATACCGGGCGCGGCTCTCAGGTAGGAGAGCATGCGCCTGCAGCTCCCAGCGGCTCTAGCGGCACCCCTCCCCCCTTTCCGGGTCGAGCCGACGGCCCAGCAGCACCCCCCTCCCCCCCGGGCAACGCCGATGGCCAGTAGCCCCGCCCCCCCGGTCCTCTCCCTGCACAGGGCCCACCCGGGGGTGCGGTCCGCCCCTGTAGTAGAGGTTTATTTCCAACCGCGTTTCGGAGCCACGTGCCGAGCTCCTTCCTCAGGGAAGGATGTTCCCTGAGGAAGGAGCTCGGCACGTGGCTCCGAAACGCGGTTGGCAATAAACTCCACTACCAGTACTAAGAGTCCAGTGTCGTTGGTGTATTTTCCTCTCTGGCAGCAGCACGGACATTTAAGGACTTCGTCCAAAATACCTTAATCTTTCATTTTGACCATTCTAAAATTGGTCTTTAGTGGTATTGGCCTCAGGGGAAGGAAATGCGAGGAATTATGCTTTTCTTTTCAAAATTTTGCTCAACACTTTTCCCCTCTAGATCTTATAGTTATCCGTCTTGTCGGAAATTATCTTGGAAGGGTGTGTATACTGGATATGTTTGTGGTTGACTTCACCACGATTTGAAGGTTATCAAGCTATGTTTCATAATGCTACCTTAGCCTTTTCCAAGGTAATTCCAACGCTTGATATGATTACTAAGAATCTATGTTTTTGGAAACGATTGCAGTAAAGATTTAATAAGGCCCTGGGGAAATTTATGCCAGTGGGCCAATGGTTTTCCATATCGACACATTGATATGGAGGGTTTTTTTACTGAGCCTATATCAGATATATGGGGTGCATCTGGATTCTGTCATATCGGATATATTTGACATGGGTATCCGGTCGGCAAGAGAGAAATGGCGAGGGTTTTGGGGGGGTGACCACACTGTAATCAGTGTGGCCATTTGGGGAAGTTATATTTTCAAGTCGGTCTTTATAATTGTTTTAATGGACTTTTACAAATTGGAGTTTAATCAGTTGAAAAAAACATTATTTATGGAAAAAGTTTTAATTAACCTATATAGCTTATTTATTAAAGGTAACCCATATTAAAAGCTTCTCGGCCTTTCATGCCAACAATGACTGCTGTTATTCTTATATCGTCTGTTTAGCTTATAATATTAGGCGTGGGCTAACGATGCCATATTGAGCCCCCTAATCGCCTATGAGGTGGGGGCTGCATGGGTTTGTAGGCCCCCAAAATGAGTTGTTTAGGTAACATTATTGAGGTATCTGTTTCTTTCTAACATGTGTTTGTATTATAGGTGCCTTAATATTCATGAGGTATCCTCATGATGCATTGGTAAAGGGTTAAGAGTCCTTGTGGTGAGGTAACAGAAGCAGGTGATCGCTGTGATTGGCTGTCCTGCATGTCTGATAAGTTTGCACCTGATTGGTTTGAAAAAGTGCGGGAGAGCGGAGTACTTTATGCCCCGCCCACAGGAATTTTCTGTCAGTGTCTGTGAGAAGACGAAGAAAAATGCACCTGCCCACCCCATTCCCTCTTTATTCTATTTTCAAGTCCGTCTTTATAATGGTTTTTAATGGACTTTAAAAATTGGAGTTTAATGAGTTGAAAAAACATTTATTTATGATAAAAGTTTTAATTAATATATTGGATTATTTTATTAACCCCTTCAGGACCCAGCCTATTTTGACCCTAAAAGACCTTGGTATTTTTTGTCAATTCTGACCAGTGTCCCTTTTTGAGGTAATAACTCTGGAACGCTTCAATGGATCCTAATGATTTGAGATTGTTTTTTCGTGACATATTGGCTTTCATGTTAGTATTAACATCAATTTGTGAAGCACCTGGGAGTTCAAAGTGCTCACTATGCATCTAAATTAAAGTTCCTTGGGGGATCTAGTTTCCAAAATGGGGTCACTTGTGGGAGAGCTCCAGTGTTCAGGCACACATGGAGGAGCTCTCCATATGCGACATTGGTTTCGCTAACAATTGCAGATAATTTTTCCATTGAAATTGCTACGGACACCATGTCACATATGGAGAACCCGTGAGCCACCAGCACAAGGGCAACTGGTAGAGTTGGTACAGCACCAGAAAAATGGTTGCCTCTATTGAATGTGCTATTTTTGGGGTGGCTATGAGTTGCAATTTGCAATGTGGGGGGCCCACATTTGGGTCTCTCCATGCTGAGGATTCCAGCACCCAAGCTGCAAGTTGTACCTGGCTGGCAACCAAAAATTACAGCGTAGGCCTTTTTTTAATATTTCTAGAACTAACTTTAGAAAAAAAATGACGTGGGGCCTCCGGCATATTTTTGGTCCAGCAGGTACAACTTGGCAGCTACGGACTGCCACCAATCCCCAGCTGCCTCATTGTACCTGGCTGGCAACCAAAAATACAGTGAAGCTTATTTTTTTTTATTTATAGAACTAATTTTAGAAAAAAAATGACGTGGGGCCTAATTTTTGGCCCAGCCAGTACAACTAGGCAGCTGAGTGCTGGGAATCCTCAGTATGGAGAGGCCCAATCATTCTGGGTCCTCCCATGCTGCGAATTGCAGCCTGCAGCCACCCCAGAAAATGGTGCATTCATTGAAGTGCCATTTTTGGTGCTGTACCCAGGCTCTTCCAGTTCCCCGGTGCTGGTGGCAAACTGAATATTAAAGGGGCTAATGCCAGCTTTTTATTGGCAGTGGCACTAAGCCCGAGATTAAAATGTTTTGGGGCCCAAAGTTAGACCTGGCCATTAGGAACTTGTAAATAGTCAAAATAAAAACACCACACAGAGAAAAATCTTTTTATTTGAAAAAAAAAAACAAAACAAAATTCAGACTCCATCTTTATTATAAAGAAACCGACGTAGGGCCCAACGAAGGTCCCACGACGTTCGTCAAACCCTCTGCTCAATCCAGATACTGCAGCAAGGGATCAAGTGTCCTCTTCCTAATCTCTGGGGTTAGAGTTATACGCATGTATGGCAATGATCTGTCATTTCAGTGCACCATGACATGATCCCCGAGACTACAACAAGAAGACATTTGATCCCTTTTGCCCCCCCATCCATCCATCCATGCATCCATCTTCCACCCATGCACTCATCATCCACACATGCATCCTTCCACGCATGCACCATCCAACGCATGCACACACAAATCTATCCATGCCCACCAAAAACCATGCACACACCCTCCACGCATGCACAATCCATCCATGCAAAGTATCCCACATCCACGCACGCATCCACGCATGCACACATCCACGCACGCCAACATCCATCCATGAATACATCCATTTAAAGATGCCCCACACCATGCATTTCCCCCAAAACCATCCATGCAACATCTTTCCATGCATGCACGCATCCCACACATTCCCCCGCAGAAAGCATGCTGAACACACCAAATCTATCCTGCACACATCCATCCATGATGCACACTCCACACCCACCAGCACGCAACATCCACATATTCATGCATGCATCCATGCCCCACACACATCTATCCATGACCCTTTCCCCCCATGCATGCAACCCCAACAGCAAACACAACTTCCATGCACACATCCATCCTTTCACGCACACATCCACACATCCCGCACACCACGCATCCCCACATCCATCATTCATCCATGCACCGCACACACCTGCATGCACAAAATCCCCCATGCTGCACACACCCCCGCACGCCACATCCATCCATGCATCCGCGGGGGTTTAAAAGGGATTGGGGGGGCTCATCAGCCCTGGGGGGGAGGGCACCTGCCATCCGCCCCTCCATATTGGGATTGGGAGCTCCAATCATTCTGGAGGGGTTAACTCGCTCTGTTGGCAGTTTTCAATTTAACTGCCAATCAAAGCGATTTAACACGGGGGTTTAAGCCACCCCCCGGGCTAAAAGTATGGGCCCTTGTGACCCTGCAGCTCCAGGACTTGTCACTGAGCCAGTCACCGGAGTACAGGACCGCAAAACAACCCATGACGTTATAGAGCGTCATGGGTCGGGAAAGCACCGACTTTCATGACGTTCTATAAGTCATGGGTAGGAAGGGGTTTAAAAAGGAAACCCTATTAAAACCTCTCGGCCATTTCTGCCAACCAATGCCTGGTGTTATTCTTATATCATTTGTTTAGTTAAAATATTAGAAGGGGGGGGATACTTTCCATGTTATGGAAAGCCATGATGTAGGTGCAGTTGATTAAATAGTAAAGAAATACAATTTCCCCAGTATATCCACCACACATCTGCCCCCTTTACTTTTTTGGTTTTAAATTTCTTTGTCTTCAATATTTAAAAAACTTTTTTTGGGAGTTAATCAGAAAATATGGTTTTTTTTGTTTTTTTATGGTATCAGTAGTGCAAAGACATTTTGGTAAGAAAATTCAGATGGGGGGCCCAAGAGGGAGAGTGATGTCGGTAATGTTTGCAATGCGCTGTGGAAAGTGATGGCCCCTATATAAAATGAGTAAATAATAGTGCATTTGAAATCCCGAAAATCCATTTTTGAATGACAAACAAAAAGAGATTTAGGTGCCAGCCCTTTACAAATAGTCTTCAAGTTTTTTCTATACAAACAAGCCGGATACTGTTTAAATTTTCCTTATCTTAACACCAGAAATTTATTCTCTCGGGTCGTGGGAAGGATAAAGGTAAAACCCTTAGGTTAATTCACTGGGTCCTTTAATTTGAAAACCCCATAAGTCAATTCAATATTATCTGTTTGTTCCCAATGTCATAACTGTTATTGAACAGTGTTCAAAAATTTATTTTACAGTTTTTGGTTATAGTCTCCAATTTTAGAGTGATTAATCAAACTAAATGCCCATTTAACATAAAGCAATAAATCATTAGCCTTTAATTTGCTTGCAAAGTATACCTCAATCCTCTTGAGTGGCATTTATAAATGGACCGGAATGTCCCAAATTTAGTCAGGTTAGAATGCTTCATTGTCCCTTGGGCTCTGAAAAAAAAAAATGATCTTTATCAAAACCATATTAAATTTATAATTTAAAGTAATGCTTTTAAGTCAGTACAATGGGAAGTCTCTGAAAAAAATGTCAGGGAGATGACAGTACAAATCTTTGTAAAAAAAATGATAGGAAAAAAATTTATGTGCCCAGTAATTGACAGATTCTTGGAATATTTTCAATTAACCCACGCAGTGCCAGCTGTCTATCATATAAATGTTATGTAATACATAGTTGTTTTCCATGCATTATTTCACCAAAATATTAACAAGCAAACCCAGCATTGTGATTCATCTTTTTAAGGGGTTCCATTCAGAATGATAATTATAGATTTTTTGTTCTGGCAAAGATTTTTAGTGTTATCCGACAAAAATTTAAAAAGTATTTCTTAGCACACACACATATATGTACTTCTTAAAATGCAACTAGATACACATATACAGTACAGACCAAAAGGTTGGACACAACTATTCAAAAGAGTTTACTTTATTTTCATGGCTATGAAAATTGTAGATTTTACACTGAAGACATCAAAATATGTTTAAATTTAAACATGTGGGGAAATTTTTTACTCAAAAAAAAGTGTGAAAACAACTGAAAAAAATGTCTTACATCCTAGGTTCTTCAAAGTAGCCAAACTTTTGCTTTGATTATGCTTTGACACTCTTGGATTCTTTTGAAATGAGTTTCAAGGGTAGTCACCGGAAATGGTCTTCCAACAGTCTTGGAGGAGTTCCCAGAGATTCCTTAGACTTGTTGGGCCTTTTGCCTTCATTCTGCAGCCAGCTCACCCCAAACCCCTCTTTATTGGGTTCAGGGCTGGTGACTGTGGAGGCCAGGTCTTTTGGCGTAGCACCCCTCACTTCTTTCTTGGTCAAAAGCCCTTTTCACAGCCTGGAGATGTGTTTGGGGGATTGTCCTTTTTAAAAATAAATTTTTTTGGGCCAAAAAACGCAAAAACCCCGGTGGGGAAAGCTGAATTGGGGAAATGCTGTGGTTTAAACTGTGGGGTTAGTATGCCCCCGATTTTGAATAAATTTTTTTCCCAAAGGTCAAAAACAAAAAAACCCCCACACCCCCAATCCTCCTCCTTTTTTTTCCCCGGGGGGAAACGGCATGTGGGGTCCTCTGTTACTTTTTGCGTACACAAAGCATGGGGTTAAAAACCAAGATTCAAATTTGGTCTAGACCAAAGGGGCCATTTCCATGTTTAAGTCCATTTTGTGTTTTTACCCCCAAAAAAGTCTCTTTGTTTTCCCCACCCTTTTGCAGTGGTTTCCCCCGCAGTTTTTTTCCTAAAAAGGCCCCGCGCAAAAAGGGGCTCCTTTTTAAAGATGTTGTAGGATTTGTCTGTGCTAGAATTTTTTGGGGGCCCCTTGACCTGACCCTTTTTAAACTGAGCTGCTTTTAAAACGCGATTTTGGGGGGTGGGGGGTCGGAGGGGAATTATCCCCCGCAGAAAAGGGGACTCTTGGTTTCCCTTTCCCCCGGGGGGATCAAAGTGAGTAATTTTTTTTAGCGTTGTGGTTTTTGCAATGCTTGGGGGACACTTTAAAATTTTTCCCAATTTTGGAAAAAGACTGCCCCTTTTTTCTTAAATTTTAAGATGGCCATTCGTTTTTTTTTATTTAACGGGGTTTTTTCTTGCCTAACAAAAATTTCTAACGTCTATTCAGAAAAGGTATCATGGTACCCCGACTTTGCACAAAAAAATGATGGGCCCCAACCCGTTTTATAAGGAAAAAAATCCGGGGGTTTTAAACCTGCAGGGACCCCTGTGAAGTAAAAAACCTTTTCCCGGTGATACCTTTCGAAGTCATCAAGCGAATTCCAAGGGTGAAAAGCTTTTATCAAAAAAAAAGGGGGTCTTTGAAAACCTGAATTTTAAGAATTTTTTTAGTTGTTTTCTTTTTTGTTAAGTAATTTCCACATTTTTTAATTCATGTTTTGATCCCTTCAGGGTAATCTAAATTTTTTAGTCATGAAAATAAAAAAAACTCTTTGAAGGGAAAAGGTGTGTCCAAACTTTTGGTTGTAATAGGTAAAAAACCTTTTGGGGCATACAAATTTTTATACTGTATAAAAAAAACCCTTTAATCCTTTTTAAAAGCATAACTGTATTTTTTCATTTTTATTTATTAATGTAAAAACAAGAAAATTTTAATAACTTTAAAATATCTTTATAAGTGAATTTTTATTGAAAATATTCATAAACTTAAAAAGATGTCCCCACTAGGGGTGTGTGTAGGAGACATATGTTCATTCTCAGTCAGTTTTTTCACAAAAGAATTGGTCCCTAAATTTTTAAAGGTTTTAAAAGGGGGAAAAGGGCCCCCCACAGTGTCCCCCCTCCCGAATGCAGCTGATGAGGGGTAGTGTATCGATTAGTCGGTTACGCACAGTGTGAGCAAGTCGAAAAACCCCGGAAAAACTGAAAATCCTCCCCCTTTTCCTTGGACAAGTTCTCTGATCTTATTGGTGCTGGCTCCCCCAAAAGCTAACAATCTTTGGTCTTTCCCCTTTTGTGCTTTTACATTGCAAGGAAAACCCCATCAGTGCTGGCCCTGCCCCCAAACCCCCAAAAAAGCAGTTTTTTAAAAGGCCCCAACAAAAGTTTAGAAAATTTAAATCTTTGGGACAAAAAAAAAATTTCTTAGCTGCATTTTTCCTTTAACAAAAAAATTTCGGGGTTTTTTTTTTTTTAATGACAAAAAATTTCCTTTAATTTTTGGTTTCATTTTAGAAAAAAAAACCCAAAAAAAGATTAAAAACAATACAAAAAACATCCCCTTTTACCCCGTCAAATTAATCTATCAAAAACAAGGGCCAAAGCAGGGCAGGTGTGAAAAAAAATGGGGGCAACCCCCTTTAATGCGTGTAGAAACATCCAACGCAATTTTTTACGTCCTAATTTTTTCTAGGAAATTTATTTGTCTTGGAAAGTTTGCGGGAAATTTTTCCCACTCATTTTTCAAGTTAAGTTATTGAAGTTTTGGGGCATTCACTTCAGTAAAGCTTTTAGGTTCAGCCCCAAATTTCAATTGGGTTAGGGGGGGCTTTAGGAAACCATTGAAACACCTTGGGTTTTTCTTTTTTCAAACTTTGAGGAGATTTGGGTTTGTTGAGTCTTGTTTGTTTATGACTCGGTTTGGGGCCCCCTTTAAAACCTTTTGGGACAAGGGTTTCCCCTTTTACTCTAGAAGACTTTGGTTTTGAGGAGTTCCCCGATTAAAAAAATGAATACAAGGTTTTGGGTTCTTTAAAGCTCAAATTTCCCTTTCCTTACCATGTTGGGGAGTCGGTAAAGGCAGGGGTTCCAATCCAGGATTCAAGAGGGGGGCCCAAAAGTGCAGTTTTTAGGATTTTAGTATTGACAGGGTTTGGGATTCACCCGTGCAGTGTCATATTAGCACCATGCAAAAATTAGGAACCTGAAAAACCTCCCCTTGTTTGTAAAAAAAAAAAATGGTGGGGGACAAAAAGGGCAAAGTACCCCATCACTAGGACATAAATGTAAAGGTTTTGGGTTTTGGTTACTCCCTGGTCAGTTTGGGGTGACCCCCAAAATGGTTTAAGGCCCCCAAAAATTTGCTGTGCAGGACCCCCACCCACCATGGCAGTGGAAAAAGTCCAAGAAAAAATTGGGGGTTTAAGAGGGTATTTTCGGTCCGCCCTGTATTCCAAAAAAATCACAGGAAGGGGATTTCAAAAGCAGTTTCTTTTTTTATCCCCAAGCGTTTCGTTTTAAACCCCGGGACCTTCCTGGGGGAAAATGCCCCCGAAAAAACGTTTGGATAAAGGAAAGAAACTTTTTTTTAAAACCTGCCTTCCTGTGGTTTCTTTGGGTTAGCAGCACGGCGTTTTTTCCCCTGCATTGTTGGGGGGCCTTAGCGGGTTTGGGGGACCTTTGGGGAAAAGGTGTCGGGGTTTTTGCTTTGATTTTTTCACCAAATGGGTACATGGTTTTTGGGCCCAAAAAGTTCAAGTTTGCCTCATTTATCCAAAAACATTGTTACAGATTTTTTTATTTTTTTTCAAAGGCAATTTGGGAATATTTACATGTGCTGGAAGGAATTTTTTTTAAAAGGGGGAGGTTTTCTTTTGGAACCTTTTTCCCAACCAAACCCCTGTTGATCATTTTTTTTTCTATTTTTTTACTATATGTACTTGAAAAGTAACAACCCATGCAAATTGTTTTTTTATCAAATTTTTTAATTAATTTCTTTTTTGGGGGGTTTTTCAGGGGCCCGATTCGGCGTCCAATCCACCAACCCGACAAAAATCCGTGGTGCGAGTTGGCCCCGATATCGTGCGGTTGTACGGTTTTAGCGTAAAACGCGATCCTGGAACGATGCCAAAAACGTTATCGGAGTTGAATAGCAGGCTATTCAACTCCCCGATATGCAAGGCGTTGTAGCAGGATCGCTGCGTGTGACAGCCCAACTCGATGCCTACTCGCACCTCACCCATTAACTCCCATGTTAAATGGTCGTTCTGGGTTGGTGGGGCGTTAACATCGGGGGACGTTGTTTCCCGATATCGCAGGTGTAAACCGCCGATGCGATATGGGGAAAAGTGCTCAAAAAATGCGCGTCCGCGGCGTTGCCCCGATATCGCGGGATATAGGGAGTGTAACCCCACCATTAATATTGAAAAAAAACTAACCATGGAGGAATTTTCTGATGTCCTCTCCTGAAAGACTGTCTTGAGTTGTCTTGATTTTTCCCCTTGTAAATAATCTTTCCCACTGTATCATGGATTCTAATGGGGGGTTTTAACACACCAATTTCTGTGTCAATATTGAACAGATTCTCTGGTTGCAGTGAAATTATGGAACATTGCTCCATTTTGTACAAGCCACAAAAATGGAAAATATGTGTCCTTGATTTCACTGCAACCAGAGATCTGTTCAGATATTCGACACAGAAATTGGTGTGTGTAAAACCCACCATAAATGTTTTGGAACAGTTATAAAACCCCTTTACAGATTGTTGGTTAGCAACAATAATTTTCTAAAGGTACCTTCACACACAGCAATTTGCTTTGCAAATTTTACTGGCAATTTGCTGGTTGCAGTGAAATCATGGAACATTTTTTACATTTTTTACAAACGCAACCAAAATAGAACAATGTGTCCATGATTTCACTGCAACCAGCAAATTTGCCAGTGAGTTTCCTAGCAATGTGTGTGTGAAGGTACCTTAAGATTATTGCTGATGCCTTGGACAGCAAACCACCCAAATTTTAGTTTTTTTTGCACTTGCAAAAATTGCTGTTTATAAAAATTTTCAAGGATTGCCCGCAGCTCTCTCCTACTTACCATTTTAGGCTCGTTCAAACATTTGGATTTTGCTGCCTTTTTGCGCGCGCTTTTTGCCCGGTTTTTCGGCCACGCAAAAAAGCGCAGCCCAAAAAAGCAGGGGCTTTCACACATGCGCTTTCTTCCCCCCAGAAAGCGCAGTGATGTACAGAGGGGAGAAGAAACTGCTTCCCTCCTCCCCTCTGTGACATGTGTGACCGCCCCATTAGATTCCACCAGTGTGTTAATACACACTGTGAAATTCTACATTAAACAAAAAGAAAGTTAATGAAAAATAAAAAAAATCAAAAACTTCACCTTCCGGGGGCCTTCTCCCGTGTGCGATTCCGATTCCAAGTAAGATCTCTTCTGACAGGACCTGTGATGACGTCAGAGGGGGGCGTTCCGGGGCGGTCCCATTGCTGAATTGGTGCTCGCGGTCACATGGGCCGGAAATTGGGGCCCGGGGGAAAGCCCCCCCTCTGACATCTCCCCAAGGTCTTGTCAGAAGGATTGACTACAACCGGGGATCGCACAGCGGGAGAAGGCGTGGAAGGGATGTATTCATTCTTTTTTATTTTTTCAAAACACTTTGCTTTTGTTTATTTAGATTTCACGTGTGTATTAAAAACACTGTGGAATCTAATGGGCGGCCACCAGCTGTCACGGGGGGGAGGAGGAAGCAGGGATTCTTCCTCCCCTCTGGGAGAATACGCATTTTAGTAGTGCTTTTAAACAATTTACATATCAATTGTTTACGGAGCTGCGTTTTTCCCGGAAAACGCCACTGCGTATTTTTACGCAATTCTGCACTGCAACGGAATTTCCCATTTAAACTTTGCAGGCAGACAAAAGGCACATTGCGTATTTTGAAAAGGCGCGCGCCAAAAAAGCAGCAAAATACGCAAGTTGTAACGCAGCCTTAAAGGGAATCTGTCACCAGGATTTTCCCACATAATTTTTGGGGAGTACCATAAGTGGGGAAGAGATCCTGATTCCATGTTTTGTGTCACTTACTAGGCTGGTCAGTGTAGTTTTCATAATATCACTGTTTTTTCAGATAGAGATTATCATTAGATGACTTCTTGGCCCATTCCCAGGTAGTCCAGTATATTCATGATCTGCTAAATCTGCTCAGAGAAAACAGTAATTTTATCAAAATGATAGCAAGCAGCTCAGAAAGGGGGTATATCGTGGAATCAGGATCTCTTCTCTAAATTATGCTGCTCTAAGATGAGATGGCAAAAACCTGGTGATAGATTTCCCTTAAAAGTTTGAAATGCAGTAAGGGGTACCTTTACACGCCACAACCGCGGGGCATATTTGGTGGGTATTTCTCTCTGGAGTATCGCCGCCAAATTGCCTCCTTATTGGGGCATGGAATTGGGGAATTTGCGGGCGATATGTGCCTCGCCACGGTCGCCTAGTTTAGAGCACTGCTCCAAAAACCAGGCGACCGTGGTGGGGGAAAATCGGCGCCCAAAACTCCCCAATTACACGCCGAAATTTAAGGAGGCAATTGGGAGGAAACGTTGGCAGCGATATTTCCAGGTTTGAAATATCGCTGCCAATATTTTTTTACTGGGGGTGAAGGTACCTAAGGGTACTTAATTTTTAAAATACTGATTTTGCATTTTGGCCTAATTGTTTTTAAAACAAATGTCGACAAGTATAATTTGTCCCCTTTGATGTTGTTATTATGAGGTTATATTTATCAATTTTTAAGATATATAAGGCCCAGATTTTTTATTATGCCCTGACATGTAAAACCATAGAATTCAAAAGAAGGTGACTCCTTTTTTTACATACTGTACTTTTACACACATTCTGCACACATATATATGCAGTTAACCATATATCCATTTAGTCACACATGGCACTGCCTTTTGTCCAAAATTTGTCTACCCCTAACAGAATGCCTTGATGAAGTCACAAGTAGTGATGGGTGAAGCCACCGGATGTTCAAGTTCAGCGAACCTCAACGGGCATTTTTAAAGTTTGAATTCGGGGCCAAACGTTTCTTGACTTGAATCCAAATCCAAACTCGAACTTTAAATTTTATGAGATAGGGTGGTTAAAAAAAAGCAGATAGTAACTAACCAGTGCATTATACTTTTGGTGTCTCGCGCTTGTACATCCGGGCCGCTCATTAACTTCCTGGATTTTCACTGGAGAGTGGCCACAGCCAATGGGAGATGCTGTTGTGGCGCCCCTGCGGATAGTTGCCCCCAGGGTATGCAACCCTGTTAGGGTGTTAGTTACCACTCACTGCTAAGGGGGGTACAAAAGTAGGAAAGATTTTTTAGTGAGGTTTTGGGGGATGTAGGAAGTGTTTAAGAGGGAGCACCTTGGGAGGATTGAGGTTAAAAGGAACACATGTAGATGTGTGGGACATGTGGCTTAGAGTATAAAAAGAGAGGGAAACATTTAGAAATAGGAGGGCAAAACAGTGAGAAGACAGTTAAAAAGAGAGAGTGACCAGCTGAGGGAGAAGTGGTTGGGAAACAGCTGAGGAGAGGCCATTGAACACCAATGTCAAGTTGGAGGGCAGCTAGAGAAGCGTGCGCCTAGAAGTGTCCGAGGACTGGAGCAAGTGGGAGCTCGACCGAAGGCCGAAACCCTAAGCAGAACATCCCCAAATGGCTTTAGGAGGAAGATGGGTCCCAGAGGCATGGGAAGTGAGCAATCACCCTTGGGTCTCGTATCCATTGTAGGCACTGGCAAGTGGGGGACTAGGGTGCAAGGGGCATGGGAACCCAAAAGATAGTGGAGAATACCCGGTTCAGCTAGCAACTGGAGGACTGTGTAGCCCCCTTCCAAGGTGACATGGTCGCAACCCGAAAATCTGCTGAAAAGGGGGCAACCATTGGGCTAAGGGGGGGGGCAATGCAGGGGAACCTGAGGAAAAGCGCACAGTTTACTGGCTCAGAGCTCTATGTGGGCATGTGCAAGGCATGACAAGCGGGCAAAGCGATGTGTGAGACCTGGAAAAAGGAAGAAAA
The DNA here is from genome assembly GCA_033576535.1 of Allobates femoralis. Lineage (NCBI taxonomy): Eukaryota > Metazoa > Chordata > Amphibia > Anura > Aromobatidae > Allobates > Allobates femoralis. The sequence continues at coordinate 220,431,134 of JARQOC010000005.1, read as the reverse complement.
AAGGGGGGCCGTTTTCCCTACCATCCTACTACCAGTGGTAGCTCGATCCCTGCCCCCGAGAATCCAGTGCTCAGCGGGTGTGAGTTTAAAAGATCTGAAGACTACAACTCGCTGTGTCTGTGAACTTTCTTTACACATCCAAAGCCTAGAAACACAACTACCAAATCACTAGGTTCTTTGGCCCCCCTAGGGGTAGCCTACCGTAGAGGGTTAAGAACATTGCTGCCTTCCAAACATCAGCCCCTGAAAGACTGTCAAGCAGTGGCGGCCAGCTTTAGCCGCAATCTGCAGGTGGCGTCACGTTTTAAATTAGCAAGTTTCCTCAGGTCCAGTCAACCCTGCCCAGAATGAACCCTCCTTGCCAGAAACCTTTCCCTTAAGAGAGAGGCCACCCCCATCGAACTTTTATGGGCATTGCCAGGGTCACGGAGCCATGTCTCAGTCCCTGGTGATCCCGTGACAAAACGCCTGGTTCAGGGGTATTCCCTAAGGCCTGGAGGGTCATGTCACTGTCATAGAGAGGTGAGCATATGTAATTGGCTGTTGGAGTAACAAGGAAACAGCCTTACTTTTAGCATCTCACGTGCAGGTAGATATTTGAATGTATTGGCTGTTTTTAGGTTACTTCAAAAAGAAATAAAAGCGCCCATTCTCTGTGAGGCCCCATCTGTGATTGGGGTGTTGGGCCCTCACCCATTGAGACATTTTGTACTGTAAAAAATAAATAAAAAAAATTAAATTAGCCTTTGCTTTTATTTTTGATTTTCAGCTCAGATAAAGCAGGAGCTAAGTGCTGCCACTCCCAGCTGGCCTGTCTTTATCTTGCTGGCAATCAAAATAAGGGAAGGTCGTTATTATTTTTTTTTTATTTAAACAAATAGTAAAAAATGTTGGGCTTCACCCTACTTTTGTTTGCCGGCCAGGTAAAAACCAAGGATTTGGGGTTTGGATTCTCAGTGCGGTGAATTCCCAAAAGAGTTTGGCCCCACACTAAAACTGCAGGCTACAGCCACCCCTGAAAATGGCGCATTCTTTTGTAATGCCATTTTTTTGCACTTTATCCAGTCTTTCAGGGACCTGGTTGCCGTTGGGTAATAAAGGGGTTAAATGCCAAAAACCCTTTTGTATTGCAGCTGGCACTAACCCCAAAAGATTCATAATGTCAGGCCAATGTTAGACCCGACCACTATAAATTTCTCTAGTAAACATTACAAAAAAACAAGATGAAAAAAATCTTTTAATTGCAATAAAACACAAAGACATCAAGGTTCCCGTCTTTAATAACCTGTAACGTGCTCGATTGATCTGACTTCGCTGATGGTGCTGTGTGCGTTTGTTTTTGGGCATTTCTTCAGGGGGGTGCATGAGGTACGGTGTGAAGTCTTGCGCTCAACTGCTGGTGATAAAGGTCTTGTGCTCCATTGCTGGTTTTGTGGGCTCACCTGGATTTCCCCTCCCTTGGTCTTTAAAGTAGCCTTCCCTTTCCTCTGACAGATGTCATTGATGGAGTTATTTACTCTTGGATACTGAACTGTGAAGACGCCTTTCTGCTGAGCTGAAGTCTCTTTGGAGTTCTATTGCATTGGGAGTAGCTGTTAAGACCTGGACCCGTGGGTGGAGGTAGGGGCCCTCAGCTAGGGCTAATCAGCAGCTTAGGAAAAAAGGTGGCAGCTTGGACTCATCAACCATCAGAGGTACCTCCGAGAGCGGGGAGCCAGGGACCCCAGCATCAGGGTAGATTAGGCTCCCCTGACCACTTCACCCATCACAGCATTCTAGTTACCTGCTTCCCTTCCTCCTAAGCATGACATAACCCAATAAAAACCTTCCACCGAAATCCACAGGTCTGTGTCTCGGGAATATGTTCAGCTTTGCTACATCACTGTGAGCACACACACCTGTTGACAGTAAGTAGCAGGCTCACACTGACACCCGGGTGTGATCCGGGTGCTGTGAGAAAGTCACATCTAAGTTCACAGCTGAACTGTGTCAGCTGTGAACTTGGGTGACCCCGATAAAACTGCATGATGGCACCGAGATCTCAAGCTGTAAAAAATGTGTGCTTCTCTCAGTGTTTAAAAGGGTGCCAGGATGCAGTTCATCGGGGGTCACCCAAGTTCAAGCTGACATGGCCTCTGCAAGGAGATCAGGCTGCAGAGAAGAAATCTGACAACCGAGCATGGTGATCACATAGCAGATCCACTGTGCCGGGCTGTCAGATCACTTTCTCTGCAGCCTTATACCCTGCAAGGAGATCAGGGCTGCAGAGAAGTGATCTGACAGCCCAAGCACGGTGATCCCATAGCAGATCACTGTGCCCAAATGGTCAGATCACTTCTTACATTCTGATCCACCTGCAAGGAGATCAGGCTGCAAAGAAGGGATCTGATAGCCTGAGCACGGTGATCTGCTACATGATCACTGTGCCCGGGCTGTCAGATATCTTCTCTGCAGCCTGATCCCCCTGCAAAGAGATCAAGCTGCAGAGAAGGGATCTGACAGCCCGGGCACAGTGATCACATAATGGATCACTGAGCCGGGCTGTCTGATCGGTTCTCTACAGCCCGATCTCCTTGCAGGGGAATCAGGCTGCAAGAGAAGCGATCTGACAGCTCGGGCACAGCAATCCGATATGTGCAAGCCTCAGAGATCATGCGATCTTGGAGACTTGGGTTTCACAGTGATGCTGACTGTATCGCAATGGTCTGCCATACAGTAAATCATCACTGTTACCCAGAGACTGCAACAAGGAGAACACTAGATCCCTTGCTGCAGTCTCTGAATGTAGCAGAGGCTTCGGGCGTTGTTGGGACCATCATTTTGGACTACGTCACATCCTTATAATGAAGATGGAGTCCAAATTTTATTTGTGTTTTGTTTTCTAATAAAAGATTTTTGCGAGTGGTACATTTTTTTTTACTATTTACTAGAAATTCCTAATGGCCGGGTCTAACATTGGCCCCGTCATTTATGAATCTCGGGCTTAGTCCCAGCTGCCAATAAAAAGGTGGCATTAAACCCCTTTTTTACCCAGTTTGTCACCGGAACCAGGGCAACTGGAAGGTCTGGAACAGCCCCACAAAATGGCGCTTCAATGAATGTTGCCATTTTATGGGGCAGCTGTCGGCTGCAATTTGCATCATAGGGGGCCCAGAAACGCTTGGGCCTCTCCACCCCCAGGCTGCTTAGTTGTTCCTGGCTGGACGAAAAATAATGGCAGAGCCACACTTTATTTTTTTCCCAAATTAGTTATAGAAATAAAAAAAATGTTGGGCTTTGCTGTATTTTTGGTTGCCAGCCAGGTACAATGAGTCAGCTGTGGTTGTGGCAGCCCGTAGCTCCCAAGTTGTACCTGGCTTGACCAAAATATAGCAATGCCTCAAGTCTTTTTTTTTAAATTATTTCTACAAATAAAATGACATGGAGCTTTGCTGTATTTTTTTTGCCAGCCAGGTACAACTTGGCAGCTGGAAAGCTGGAATCCTCAGCGTGAAGAGACCAAAATGTGGGCTCCCACGTGCGAATTGCAACACACAAGCCACCCAGAAAATATCGTGTTTATTAGAGGTGTCATTTTTGGTGCTGTACCTGACTTTTCCAGTTGCCTTGTGTGGTGACAATGCTGGTGGCAACAGGGGCTTACATATGCGACATGGTATCCGCTAACAATTTGAATTCAAAATTATGAACACATGTCGCATATGGAGAACCCCCTGTGTGCCTAAACATTGGAGCTCCCCCACAAGTAACCCCATTTTGGAAACTGACCTGCAAGGAATTTATCTAGATGCATAGTGAGCATTTTGAACCCCCCGGTGCTTCACAAATTGATCCGTAAAAATGAAAAAGTACTTTTTTTTTCACTTTTTCATTTTTAGGTCATTAGTTTATAGAGTTACATTTTTGAATTGATGCGCCCCAGGGCTGTGGGGTACTTGGAACCAGGTTTATTGCTTCTGGGGAGTTGCAAAGATCAAGACCAGCCTCGTGACCCTGGGTTCAACATCAAGAGTTCTTAGGGAGTATATAGGGATAACGAAAACATAGAGATGAAGCCGGACTCTTCTTCTGGGTTTCCTTACTTTATTTATTCAAATGGACATCTGGTTTTTACACCTACTATCCCCCATCCTCTGGCTACTGGAGAACCACACCCTGACTTGGGTGTAGTACCCTCGTGGCGCCCCAAAATCGGTGAGGTAGACACACATCAGGACAGAAAATAGGTACTTAAAGAATATTTTTTCATAGCTGCATGACACTCCTATCAGCAATAAATTCTAAACTAGATGCTGGAAGACAGTAGACCAGTCATATTTCTTTATCAATGGACCTGTAAATTTATAATGGAAAATATGACAGCAAAAATCTTTCATGAGCAATGCTCAAAAACGAAGATATAAGGAAAGCTGCAATTTCATAATTCTCTGTGTAATGAGTATAATCCTTATAGCTCAGAAATCTTTTTGCATGAGGAAAAGCGCAACTGAAAACAAGTTTATCGGTGAAAAAGGTCTGTATTGTAACACACGGTGATTAAACAAAGTTAATTGGAAAATCAATGATCATAAAAACAGTGTGGTTTTCAAGAATTAATTTAAAATTTTCAAAGGATAAAGCAAATAGCAGGGCACAGTGCTATTCGACCACTAGGAGATGCTGTAAAAAGGAAACTCAAAGGCAAAGTTTACTCAGAGGGAAACTGTAGCAAAGTCAATAACTCAGTAAACACCCAGGAGGCCTGGGAACGGAAGTCTCAGAAAAAACAAGCCCAGGACCAGATGCAGTGCAGATTTACTAAAAAGTCCCATACAGTAAACAGTCCTGTACATTGCTTTCTTGCTACTGCATCTTTAATAAATGAGGAAGCTACCGGGAATGTATTAAACAACAAGCTTACGTGACACAGGGCAAGTCTGGGCAAAAGCCGAACATAAGGAAACAGCAGCAGCAACTTGGAACACAAGCAGGCAGTAGGTGTAGGAAGAAAAACCTTGGATGAGCAAACACACAGCGTTTGCAGGAGAAGTTTGTGGCTAGCTTGAGATGCAAACAAGGCCTGAAATCCTGACAGAATATTCTGCATATAAAGGCTGGGAGACAAAAAACACATGGGAGAGGAAAGAAGCAGAGGATGCCATCTTGTAAAAGGTCAAGAATGCACAAAATGCTATCAGAAGATCTGGGGGTCCTGACACTCTGTAGAGCTGAAACCCTCCCACGTACAGCCCCCATGAGGTAATCCCGAGGATAAGTATGGGGTGTAAACTTGCCACCTTTGACTAATGTCAAATCCAGGAAGTTGCATCTCATGTAGGAATTGCTCTATATTTCATGGAAAGACTTCCCTACCTATGCTTGCAATGGTACTGCGTGGAAAGAAGTTTGTTAAGCTTCTGTTTTTATCCTTTTTTATTTTATGTACCGTTAATTGTCTATATTGTAATGTATTTTTTCCCTTTTGTAAAATCTTATATATTTTTTTGAAACACTGCCTATTCTTTTGAATTTAAAATATATATAATGTAATAGTTTCAATTTCACACTTTATAACCTACACTCCGAATCTACCTTTATAAACAACTAGTGGTGGGGAGCGCATATTCAGAATATCAGAATAGCAGAATAACCACAGCCTCATTTACCTATCCTCGGTCAATTCCATAATTGTCTGTTTATGATAAGGGGGCACCAGCAACTAAATGTTTATGTATGGTTGTAGCCACAGGGTGATATTTAATTATGACATCTGCTGTTGGAAATATATTGCTGTCTCTAGAGTGCTTGACATATTTTGATTTGGTTAATTCAAAATTTTCCAAAAATTCAAGAGAGAAAGAACTGTAAATGATCTATAAACTTATTGCTTTGATTTTGCATATATTTTTGCACGCAGCATCAATGCATATAGTTTAAGGTCCTTATATAAAAAACATTCATTTTAAGAAGATTTATGGGTTCACAATGCAAACTTTCAATAGCTTTATCTGCAGGGGAGAAGAGATCAAAGGCTTTACTTGTCAGCAAAATGTATGATCCATTGCTTGGACAGATGACAGAAGCAATGAGGGTGCATTCTTCCTTAAGGATATTGATCATCAATGGCACTAAGGGAAGTCATAAAGACTGTTGTTTATTGTATAGCTGCACAAAAAGCCATTGATTGCAATCATTATTTTGTACATGACGTTATACAGAAATTTTAAATATTTAATGATTTCACTGACTAGAGTCATATGAGCAGATTACTTTTCTTGCATGAGTCTGATATAAGACATTGCAGTCTATAGCAACTTCTACAATTTAAAGGAGTTGTCTTAATGTACAATGTATCTGTTGTACTTCCACAAATAGGTACACTTGTTGGGCTATGGCTGGTTTCACACTTGCGGGGACCTCCGCAGCATCTGCGGAGGGGATCCACAAGCTGAGCGCAGGCACCGCAAGTCCATATGGCTGGCTTTCCATTGGCATTCCTCTCAGCAGTGTTCTGAGGAGGGGAACCACCATGTGAGCGCAGGCACCGCAAGTCCCTATGTTTATGATGGGGATGCACGGTGCTGTGCTTGACTGTGCATAACCGTGCGCTCCCATTCATTTACCTGTGTGATTTGTACGCATACGCATGCTTGCATACAAATCACACCTCTCGTCAGCATCCTGAACGTGACATGTCGCGTTCTGGTGCGGAACGACCATGTATGATTTGTACGCAAGCATGCACATGCGTACAAATCACACAGGGAAATGAATGGGAGTGCACGGTCATGCACAGTCAAGCGCAGCACCCATGCATCCCCATCATAAACATAGGGACTTGCGGTGTCTGTGCTCACATGGCAATTCCCCTCCGCAGAACACTGCGGAGGGGGGAACGCCAGTGTGAAGACACCCTATGTTTAACATGGGGATGCAGGTGCCTGCACTCTGATGCAGATTGGCGTGTACACCCTGTGCGCATCCATTCACTGCAATGTACGATTTGTACGCAGGCGGATGCCTGCACACAAATCACGCACTCTCGTCCGCACCCTGAACGCGATATGTCGCATTCCTGGTGTGGATGAGACTGTGTGATTTGTGTGCAGGCATCCGCTTGCGCACAAATCACATTTGCCAGCAATGGGTGTGCACGGCCATCTGCACTGGAGCACAGGCACTTGCGTCCCATGTTAAACAACCCTACGCTCTCACAAGAACTCCTCCTCTCCTCCACAACCGCATACAAGACTTCTCCTGCGCCTCCCTATACTCTGGAACTCTCTCTCCCAGCACGTCAGACACTCGTCAACCCTTAGGGGTTTCAAAAGAACCTGAAAACTCATCTATTCCAGCAAGCCTACAACCTATGATGAGACCCAGCGCCGCTCCACCACACTCTTGGCGCTTCCCCTCCTGTCGTGTCCTCTCCCACCCCTGTAAAATGTGAGCCCTCGTGGACAGGGTCCTCTCCCGTCGTGTTTCAGCAAGCCTTAACTGTTCATATGTACTGTACCTGTTCTTGTTACCCCACTTCTTATGTGCAGCGCCATAGAACCAATGGTGCTATATAAATAATAATAATAATTTAATAATAATAATAATAATAGTTTTCTGTAAATGCATCTGCTTCATCTATTATATAATCGCGAATCGGAAAAGCGCCCCTCCGCGCGCTACTTCCGGCGTGGTCATGTGGATACGAATTTAACATTGGGCGTGAAGCGCCCAATGCTGCGCGAGCAATGGCCGCGAGGCCATTGCGAGTCGCTGGCTCAGGGCGAGCAATGGCCGGAAGCGGCCATTGCGAGCCGCTGGCCCAAAATCGATCCACAGGCTCGGCTACAACCTTAGCGATTTACCGCTCAGGTAGCGCGAGCAATGGCCGCGAGGCCATTGCGAGTCGCTGCCTGAGCCGCAAATCGCTACCGGGGGCCATGGAGCGGAGGCGGCACTGCCGCCTCCGCTCCCGCTACCCACAATTCGCCACCCCCCGCCCATGTCCGCACAGCCCGCCCCAGCAATGTCCGCACAGCCCCGCCCCAGCAATGTCCGCACAGCCCGCCCCCAGCAATGTCCGCACAGCCCGCCCCCAGCAATGTCCGCACAGCCGCCCCCTATGTCCGCACAGCCCGCCCCTATGTCCGCACAGCCGCCCCCTATGTCCGCACAGCCCGCCCCTATGTCCGCACAGCCCGCCCCCTATGTCCGCACAGCCCGACCCCTATGTCCGCACAGCCGACCCTATGTCCGCACAGCCCGCCCCCTATGTCCGCACAGCCCGCCCCTATGTCCGCACAGCCCGCCCCCTATGTCCGCACAGCCCGCCCCCTATGTCCGCACAGCCCGACCCTATGTCCGCACAGCCCGACCCCTATGTCCGCACAGCCCGACCCCTATGTCCGCACAGCCCGACCCCTATGTCCGCACAGCCCGACCCCTATGTCCGCACAGCCCGACCCCTATGTCCGCACAGCCGCCCCCTATGTCCGCACAGCCCGCCCCTATGTCCGCACAGCCCGCCCCCTATGTCCGCACAGCCTGACCCCTATGTCCGCACAGCCCGCCCCTATGTCCGCACAGCCCACCCCATGTCCGCACAGCCACCCGCAAAAAACACAACCCCCACTAATGTCCACACAGCCCCCCCATGTCCGCACATACTTACATGTCTTCTTTGTCATCTGATCCTCCGTCCGGCCAGGCGTCCTCTTCCTCCGGCCCCGGGGGTCTTCTCTCTTCTTTCGCCATCTCCGCCTCTTCGTCCGGCCCCGGGGATCTTCTGTCTTCTTTTCGCTAACTTCCACCTCCAACGTCCTCTTCCTTCTCATTAAGATAGAATGGACGAAAAATCCGCCATTCTACCTTAATGAGATCTGAGGCCCTCTTCTGATTGGTCGCTGTATACTGCCCTCAGCCAATCAGAAGAGCCCTCAAAAACTGAGACGCAGTTCTCATTCAGGTCCGCCTTTTTTTCCCCATTGACATACATTACGGTGTGTCGGCGATTTTATGGCCGCCCACCTGGTTCTATTTGTCGGCCCTAAAATCGCGGACACACCGCTAATGCATCTCTATGGGCAGTCAGCCGATTTCGGATTGAACGCCGACCAATCAGAATTCGAGCTGACTGCCCATAGACATGCATTTAGCGGTGTGTCCGCGATTTTAGGGCCGACAAATAGAACCAGGTGGCCGGCCATAAAATCGCGACACACCGGTAATGTATGTCAATGGGGAAAAAAAAAGGCGGACCTGAATGAGAACTGCGTCTCACTCTGACTTAAAAAAATAAATAATTTAATATATAAAAATAATAATTAAAAAATAATTTAAAAATAATAAAAATTAAATTAAAAATAATAAATAATTAAATAAAAATAATAATTAAAAAAAAAAAAATGCGGACCTGAAAGAGAACTGTGTCTCACTCTCACTTAAAAAAATAAATAAATTAAATAATAAAATAAAATAATTTAAAAATAATTTAAAAATAATAAAAAAATGAATAAAAATTATTAAATAATTAAATAAAAATAATAATTAAAAAAAAAAAAAATGCGGACCTGAATGAGAACTGTGTCTCACTCTCACTTAAAAAAATAAATAAATTAAATAATAAAAAAAATAATTTAAAAATAATTAAAAAATAATAAAAAAATAAATAAAAAATATTAAATAATTAAATAATAATAATAATAATAAAAAAAAAAATGCGGACCTGAATGAGAACTGTCTCTCACTCTCACTTAAAAAAATAAATAAATTAAATAATATAAAAAATAATTAAAAAATAATTAAAAATAATAAAAAAATAAATTAAAAATATTACATAATTAAATAAAATAATAATAAAAAAATTAAATATTATGCTAATTATATCAGCCCTTTCAGCGGACCTGAAAGAGAACTGGGTCTCAGCTAAATAATAAATTTAATAATAAAAAAAAATTAATTAAAATATAATAAAAAAATAAAATAAAAAAATAATAAATAATTTAATAAAAAATAATAATTAAAAAATAAAATGCTAATAATAATGATATTATGCTAATAATAATTCTATTAATGCTAATAATTATGCTATTAATGCTAATAATAATGTTATTAATGCTATTATTAATGCTAATAATGCTATTATTAATGCTATTAATGCTATATAATAATGCTATTAATGCTATTAATAATGTTATTAATGCTATTATTAATGCTAATAATGCTATTATTAATGCTATTAATGCTAATAATAAAGCTATTAATGCTATTAATAATGCTATTAATGCTATTAATAATGTTAATAATGCTATTATTTAATGCTAATAATTGCTATTATTAATGCTAATAAGGCTATTATTAATGCTATTAATGCTAATAATAATGCTATTAATGCTATTAATAATGCTATTAATGCTATTTAATTATGCTATTAATGCTATTAATGCTAATATTTATCCTATTAATGCTATTAATACTATTTAATAATGCTATTAATGCTAATATTTATCCTATTAATGCTATTAATGCTAATAATAATGTTATTAATGCTATTAATAATGTATTAATGCTATTAATTATGCTATTAATGCTATTAATGCTAATATTTATCCTATTCATGGTATTATTAATTGCTAATTAATGGTAATAATAATGCTATTAATTCTATTAATGCTAATAATTAATGTTATTAATGCTATTAATAATGTTATTAATGCTATTATTAATGCTAATAATGCTATTATTTAATGCTATTAATGCTAATAATAATGCTATTAATGCTATTAATAATGCTATTAATGGTATTAATTCTGCTATTAATGCTAATATTTATCCTATTAATGCTATTTAATGCTAATTATTTATCCTATTAATGCTATTAATAATGCTATTAATGCTATTAATTATGCTATTATTGCTATTAATGCTAATATTTATCCTATTCATGGTATTATTAATGCTATTAATGCTAATAATAATGCTATTAATGCTATTATGCTAATAATAATGCTAATTAATGCTATTAATAATGTTATTAATGCTATTATTAATGCTAATAATGCTATTATTAATGCTATTAATGCTAATAATAATGTTATTAATGCTATTAATAATGCTATTAATTATGCTATTAATGCTAATATTTATCCTATTAATGCTATTAATGCTAATAATAATGCTATTAATGCTATTAATAATGCTATTAATGCTATTAATTATTCTATTATTGCTATTAATGCTAATATTTATCCTATTCATGGTATTATTAATGCTATTAATGCTAATAATAATGCTATTAATGCTACTAATGCTATTAATAATGTTATTAATGCTATTATTAATGCTAATAATGCTATTATTAATGCTATTAATGCTAATAATAATGTTATTAATGCTATTAATAATGCTATTAATTATGCTATTAATGCTAATATTTATCCTATTAATGCTATTAATGCTATTAATAATGCTATTAATGCTATTAATGCTAATATTTATCCTATTAATGGCATTATTAATGCTATTAATGCTAATAATAATGCTATTAATGCTAATAATAATGCTATTAATGCTATTAATAATGTTATTAATGCTATTATTAATGCTAATAATGCCATTATTAATGCTAATAATGCTAATAATAATGCTATTAATGCTATTAATAATGCTATTAATGCTATTAATTATGCTATTAATGCTATTAATGCTAATATGTATCCTATTAATGCTATTAATAATGCTATTAATGCTAATAATAATGTTATTAATGCTATTATTAATGCTATTAATGCTAATAATAATGCTATTAATGCTATTCATAATGTTATTAATGCTATTATTAATGCTAATAATGCTATTATTAATGCTATTAATGCTAATAATAATGCTATTAATGCTATTAATAATGCTATTAATGCTATTAATTATGCTATTAATGCTATTAATGCTAATGTTTATCCTATTCATGGTATTATTAATGCTATTAATGCTAATAATAATGCTATTAATGCTATTAATGCTAATAATAATGCTATTAATGCTATTCATAATGTTATTAATGCTATTATTAATGCTAATAATGCTATTATTAATGCTATTAATGCTAATAATAATGCTATTAATGCTATTAATAATGCTATTAATGCTATTAATTATGCTATTAATGCTATTAATGCTAATGTTTATCCTATTCATGGTATTATTAATGCTATTAATGCTAATAATAATGCTATTAATGCTATTAATGCTAATAATAATGCTATTAATGCTAATAATAATGTTATTAATGCTATTATTAATGCTAATAATGCTATTATTAATGCTATTAATTCTAATAATAATGCGATTAATGCTATTAATAATGCTATTAATGCTATTAATTATGCTATTAATGCTATTAATGCTAATATTTATCCTATTAATGCTATTAATGATAATAATAATGCTATTAATGCTATTAATAATGCTATTAATTATGCTATTATTGCTATTAATGCTAATATTTATCCTATTCATGGTATTAATAATGCTATTAATGCTAATAATAATGCTATTAATGCTATTAATGCTATTAATGCTAATAATAATGCTATTAATGCTATTAATAATGTTATTAATGCTATTATTAATGCTAATAATGCTATTATTAATGCTATTAATGCTAATAATAATGTTATTAATGCTATTAATAATGCTATTAATGCTATTAATTATGCTATTAATGCTAATATTTATCCTATTAATGCTATTAATGCTAATAATAATGCTATTAATAATGCTATTAATGCTATTAATTATGCTATTAATGCTAATATTTATCCTATTAATGGCATTATTAATGCTATTAATGCTAATAATAATGCTATTAATGCTAAAAATAATGCTATTAATGCTATTAATAATGTTATTAATGCTATTATTAATGCTAATAATGCCATTATTAATGCTAATAATAATGCTATTAATGCTATTAATAATGCTATTAATGCTATTAATTATGCTATTAATGCTATTAATGCTAATATGTATCCTATTAATGCTATTAATAATGCTATTAATGCTAATAATAATGCTATTAATGCTATTTATAATGTTATTAATGCTATTATTAATGCTAATAATGCTATTATTAATGCTATTAATGCTAATAATAATGCTATTAATGCTATTCATAATGTTATTAATGCTATTATTAATGCTAATAATGCTATTATTAATGCTATTAATGCTAATAATAATGCTATTAATGCTATTAATAATGTTATTAATGCTATTATTAATGCTAATAATGCTATTAATGCTAATAATAATGCTATTAATGCTATTAATACTGTTATTAATGCTCATAATACTGCTAATAATGCTATTAATACTGCTATTACTGCTAATAATAATGCTATGGCTTATATTATTGCTATTGATGATGCGATTATTATTTAAAAATCTTTAAAAAAACAATAAACATATTTTAGATACCCGATGCATTTGCATCAGGCTAACAGCTATAACTACTATAATCAAATTAATGCACGTTCTAGAATCCCTATGCATTTGCATCGGGCTCACAGCTAGTCATCTATAAGTGTAATTATAGAAAACATGATTGTTAGGCATTTAGAAAATCATGCCTGTACTGTTCTTGAATTGCTTCTTTATAAAAGTCTTATGAATGGCCCCGACTTGTTGCATTAAAAAAAAATCTAGTAACATAAACAATATCACATTAAGCGCTGCAGTCAATTAGCAGCTGTTGATCAGCTGCAGCCTTCAGACTTCATAATTCTATCAGAGAAGACCTCCATTTTGACAGAAATGTGAAGACTGCAGATAATTTCAATAATTGCAATATTAAAAAGTAATTTCAACCCATTCCCACTGTGGCTAAATTACATTTTTGTGCTTATGTTTTTTCCTCCTCTTTTTCCAAGAGCCATAACATGTTTATTTTTATTATAGTCAACATATTGTAAAAATTCTAATTTGGAAATTTGTGAAAAGCATTAAAAAAATTTAAAAATTAACTCTTGAAAATTGCCCATTTTCCCTCGAAAGATTTAATTTCATTGTTGATGGGGCTTATTTCTTACTAGATGTGGGCCAATGCTCTCTCTTCCCTTTTTTGCTGTCTCTCCCCTTGTTCAGTTTCTCCTTCGTAGTGCTGACTCTCCCCCTGTGCACTCTGCCCACTGTGGGCTGTCTCTCCCCCCCTCTGCTGTCTCTTCCCCATGCACTCTCTTTCCCCACTGTGCATTCTCTCCCTTCCCTGTGAGATGTCTCTCCGTGCACTCTCCCTCCCCACTGTGTGGCTGTGTGCTGTCTTTTCTGAGTGCATGCAGCAGGTGCGTGCAATTGAAGTTCCCCATTCGGCGCTGCATGTGGTGGGCAGAGAGCGGTAGTTTCCCAGTGTCCAGCGTGTTCCAGTTGTCAGTTACTGGTGGCGTCATGTTTGGTTGTCAGCAGAACCGCTGGTGGTACTTCCAAGAGGTGAGTATCGCCATCGGGTGCCATATTTGCACACCCATCATTTAGGTGTACAAGTATGGCTGCTGCTGGTGCATGATATCAGGACAATAGACAGATAGGACTTTGCAATTATGTAAGCAGATGTTTTTGTTGATACTAATTTATGGTATATACAATGTTTTGGCAGCTTTTGACAGTGTGGAGACCTATTTTTAATATACTTTTTCAATATTTTTAGCAGGCAACTTGGTACCATAACAAGTCAATGGTACTCCATGATAGGATAAATTAAATGCCATTGTCAATGATTTATAGCAGCTTTTAAATGGTTAAACAGCAGTGATCTGAGCAAACTCTATTCGCTTCAGTTTCAGACAGATAATGGCTGTGTAGCTCAGATGGCATCTGCTGGGTATGGCGCAGCTGTCTCAGCTCTAATATACATGAGACCCAGTTAAAGACATACTAGTATGTCCTATATCAGGAAAGCAGAGAGAGAAAGATCTGGGGATTAAAACAAACTGTCTAGTCATGGATACAAAGACTCAATCTAATGGCAGAAGTAACAATAAAAAGGACAGAAAACACAATAGGGTCTTATCTTTTAAACACTGTGTGTTAAATGAGATGTTGCTGGTCACCTGAAATGGTTGTGTGATACACAACCAGTATAAGCATATGGCATGGCTGCTGCAGGATCCACAGTCAACGTATACACAGTGGTAACAGAAGATGAATCCAATGGGAACAGTGCTTATCTGATCTGCGCTGCCATATGGTGAAAAGACCACAAGTATCTTGTCAAGTAATGGTGTTCTTTTTTTCGACGCGTTTAGGAGGGATATCCCTGCTCCTTCCTCAGGAATCAACCTATCAACCTGACTCTCTGGACTCAAGGGTATTACCTGCTTGTGTTTCCATGGGGCTGACATGCAGAGAGTCGGTGTCCATTCTGGATGAGTCATGCGAAACTCATGTGAATATCACGCATGCATCTCGTATAGTGTGCTTCCACCCTTAGGGTGCATTCACATCTACATATATAAAGTCACCTAGATTCTCAGCCAGAAAATTTGTTGAGTGCCAGGAGAGTGTCATGCAACTAGCTTCTGTATATCATGTGAGTGCTAGGCGAGTGTGCTTCTTTTTTCCCGCCTAGTATCTGTATGTCAAGCGAGTGCTATGCGAGTGTGCATTTATTTGTTTAGCTGAGAAAAAAAAGCACACACTCGCATAGCACTCCCATCACATACAGATACTAGGTGAGAAAAAAATGCATGGCACTCTCCTGACACTCAACAAATTTTCCCGGCTGAGAATGTAGGTGATTTTATATACACAGATGTAAATGCACACTAACACCTGAATTTATGACCCACTACATCGACATAAGCCCTTTTCACATCTATGCGCCCCTGGGTTTGCCTGCGTTTGCCTGCCCTGCACTAGCACAATTGCAAGCGCAGGTGCATTCACAGGCAAGTGCAGGCAAGCGCATAGACGCATAGATGTACAGCCCTTGCGCTCGCTTGCGCTCGCTGCCCTCATTACTTGCTATGGCCAAGCACAACCGAGCGCAGGAGCTGAAAACTCGGAAGTGTGAGTGTGCCGAAGTCACCGCTTAGCTAGACGCACCCGAAAATGTCCCATTACTTGTTTCCGGGTGCAGCTGGCCAAGCGCATGCACGGTGACGTTGGCACAATCACACTCACACCTATATCTATCATGGGTTAACGCATGCATTTCCCATAGACCCCCATGTTAAAAAAAGCACAAAAAACCATTGCAGACCCTCTTAAAAATGGATTTATCAAAATGCAACGCGGATAAACGGATTGCACTTTAGCACACTTTTGCAATGCATTTTTTGCTTTGGATTCTATGTGTGCATTAACACATATGTTTTTCAACATCTCAAAATGAAAAAACTGGATCCAGTAACTGGATTGCAGACGCAAGTGTGGCCCTGCTTATCTTAATGATATATCAGTCTCTTAATAAGAAATCAGGCTGGCACCACCATAGACCTCGGGACCCTCTTTCCTTTTATGTATGCCACTCAGTCCGGCTGTATGCTAGTGCACTAGGGTGTGCCAACTTAAATTAGCACTCCAGTAAATGAAAGTTCATCAAGAAAGAAAAGGGCATTCACCCGTAGTTGTGCTGTCAGTCTCCTTTATTCCGGTGCCATACAGTATTACAGGTAGCAGGGAGGGGGATTGAAGACGGCGGAGGGTGGAAGACAGAAAGTATTTAAATGAAGATTCTTCTGAAGAAAAATTGTTTGACTCTTATTGCTTCACTGTATGTAACTGTTCTCTAAAGGCTAAGAGTTCATCTTAGTCAGGTAAAATTAAGGGTAATGACCTAAATAATTTACTGTAAATTGGTTTTGTATTGAATAAAAATACAATTTTCTCATTTAAAAAAATATTACATATGTGATAAATAGTATAGGGTTCCAATAGAACCATCTAATAGAGACCTTAGTAAACTACGAACTACCAACCATACTATACACCTGATGGTTGTTTCCAGTACACTAGGATGCCGTTTGGACTGCAGGGAGCTTCGGCCACCTTCCAAAGGGCCATGGACCGAATCCTAAGCTCCCATAAGAAGTATGCTGCAGCTTATCTGGATGACATAGTGATCTTCACTTTGGACTGACTAAGTCACCTGAAGTGTGCCCAGGTGAAGCTGGATGCACTGAGGAAGGTGAAGTTTACAAAAACCTAAAAAGGTGTGCCATAGGGAAGGAGGAGGCCAGGTACTGGTAAAAGGAAATCCTCTAGGTTCATTTAGTGTTCTGTGTTAGGAGGGTGTGTGACGCCCCACATAGTCAGGTGTCACAGAGGGGTATTGCATCAGTAAAAGAGGTGTAATTGCCCCAGCTGCAAGTGGACTCTAGGTTGGTGAGTGGGACACATTCCCAGCACTCCCACATTAGCTGAGCGGTGGGAGGTTACCCAGGAGAGGATATATTCACCTCTAGGGGGATAAAGGAGGTCTTCTTCAGCAGAATAGCCAGCTAGGAGATAGAGTAGAAGGAGAAGGAGGAAAGTTGGAAAGAGTGTGGAACGAGGCGGAAGGTTTACCCAGACGGTTTCAAGCAGATCCTGAGGAAAGGAGAAGTAGTCTTGAGGAGATCCTGAAAGAGGGCACCCGACGAGCGGAGTCGAGGCCCTAGAGAGAACGGGAGATCCGCAGAGTGGAGCGACCATACTCCAGGGGAATCTCCAGTCCACCACGGGAACGCCGGGCCCAAGGATCCGGCCAAAGTTCATCTTTGCCGTTGGTAACCGGCTGCTGTGGTCCGTATATCGCCACAGCCCCAGCCAGATGGAGCGGTCTTCCTGCTTCCTCACCACGAGGGAGAGGACCCCCAATACTACCTACATGAAGCCATTGGATATAGGCCCATCCTAGGCGGGGAAGAAAGGACACGGGTTCATCAACTAAAGTACACCACGGGTTCCACCATACCCCCTGGGATCCACTTGCAGCCACCCGTAGAGCTACCTGTTATTTTAACATCTGATGCTGGACTGGGAACTTTGTATGACGCTGCTAAAGGTTGACAGTAAAGTACCCGGGAGAAAGTGACTTTGCCTGTGTGTGAGTTTCTACACTTACCTGTTCCCTTGCAGGAACGCTGCCCCGGAGGAATAGCTCCACTTGTAGGGAGCTTTCCCAACTCAGCTGCACTACCATCTACCTCCGGCGGACTGTGGCGGTGCTGGTGACCCATCACCAGGTACTACAGGTGGCATCACATGACAAACTCTTATCCCCTGTAAATACACCCTTTTTGAAGTGTCACCTAGGCCACGGGATAAGGCACTGCCACCCGTGACACCCCTAATACACCCACCAAGCCTGGTACCTGAGTACCCCAGGGCCTGGAGATCGACATATATTTCTGGCGTCATGAACAGGATCTTGTGCCCGGTATTACTGGGTACTATGCGCCTTGGACATTTAAAACAAACTTTTTCCACCATTGATTGGCGCCAAAAATGGGTTTCCGCCATCACTGCAAGAGGACCCAAGATGGCGCCGTAGCCATGTACTAAAGACCATGTGCATGCCCGGGGGTGTGCCTCAGCCCCTTGATGAAGGAGAGCGAAGAAAGAGGCGCCAAAAAGTGTGGCCGCCCCAATTGCCATTAATCAATCAGGGGGGCGGGAGTGGCTGCCAATAAAGAGACAAATCGGAAGAGAAGGACAGAACGACCAAGACACTTTTATACCAGGCAGCATGGCGGCACCCCGTTGGAGAGACATCGTGCGCGAGGTCGAGGAGCATACCAGAATCGCGCAAGGAGACCCAGCAGTGGTGTCCCTCTTAACAGTAGAGGGGGATGACGACTACTAGATGGACGAGCTTGGATGGCTCCACCAGGACATGGAAGAAGCCCTGACATGGGTGTTCAGAAGGTGGAGCGCGGAGAGGGCCTGTGAGCTCAGAACAATTAAGGAAGGCCGTGAAGTGTGAGAGGCAGCGGTAGTGGTGCAGGCAGATGTGGAGTACTGTGCCTTGTTGCCACCCATACCACCACCCATCCAGACCCGGGACACAGTGGTCCAGACTGAAACCCTGGTAACACCACTATCCCGTACCAGCAGTTATCTCTGGCTGGAGACAGTGCGGACGTCCCCTACTGAACCAGACATCATTATTGAAGACGAGACTGACTTCGAGGAACCGGAGGGTGTAGAAGGAGCCTCGGGAGGGAGCACCCCAGAAGTTGCGTGGTGGACCGCATGGCAGCGGCATCAGCGAGGAAACCCTACCATTGTGAGCTCAGCGGAGACAAGGGCGTCATCCAGAGTCCCAACCGGTAACTCACCACCACCTCAGTACCAGTCATCCCAGTCATATTTAAATGAAACAGACCAAGTGGCAAGACAGCGACGTTGAGAGGAATGGTTCCAGAAAGAGCAAGCTACACGCCGACTTCGAGACAAGGCAAGAGTACAGCCTCCACTTCCATTGGAGTTGCGCCGACAGGGAACTATAGTGTCAGTTTACCAGGATGAAGGATGGGGATTCCAAAGAGAACCCGGACTTCAAGACAATATCTTTTTTGCATGACGTGCTGTGGAATAGTACCTGCGGCGAGGACACCCGGATCAAGACTTATACCGAGGTGAGCAGATTACCTTTGAACGCTATCCAGGCCCTTAGGCTGGCTTGCCATAAGACTTTCTCGCCAGCAATAGACTCTTGCAGTAGAGATGTTGCATTGTATATAGCTCTTCTTTTTTAGCAACCATGCCCCTTTAATTTTGCCTTTCTTCTTTTTTTTTTTACAATCCCAAAATAATGAGCATGTCCCCGTGTTTTGCTTTTGACCTGAAGATGCAGAGACTTTTATTTTGAACTTTCCCCTTGTTGATGATGTGTGCTGTGTGAGCAGCGGCCCAGCAGTGATATCTCACAATGGACTGTGCTGGACAATATATTACCACTGGGCCCGCGTAGTTAGTACCGATCCCCTTTGGGCCAAGTTAGATAATGTTTTACCTGCAGATAGTAGGAGCCGGAGAATAAGTACTTTTCCAACAGGTGACCCGAGGACCGTGGGGTCTTTTATTCTAGCTACTGCAATGTGTGTATATGTGTAATGTTAAAGAATAGGAAGAAATCTAAATATGCTTGATTATATATAGTTTACCCGTTGATATTGTTATAGAAAATATGAAAAATGCTTTTCACTTTCCGGTTAACAGGTACAGATACTCGCGGACAAGTATATTCCATCAGGGGGTTATGTGGCGCCCCACGTAGTCAGGCATCACAGAGGGGTATTGCATCAGTAAAAGAGGTGTAATTGCCCCAGCTGCAAGTGGACCCTAGGTTAGTGGGTGGAACCCATTCCCAGCACTCCTACATTAGCTGAGCGGTGGGAGGTTACCCGGGAGGGGATATATCCACCTCTAGGGGCATAAAGGAAGTCTTCTTCAGTAGAATAGCCAGCTAGGAGAAAGAATAGTCTCTCTCTAGTCAGTGAGAGAGGGAGAGGGTCGGAACAGTCAGAGAAGGAGGAAAGTTGGAAAGAGTGTGGAACAAGACGGAAGGTTTACCCGGACAGTTTCAAGCTGATCCGGTGGAAAGGATATGGGGTCTTGAGGATATCCTAAAAGAGGGCGCCCAACGAGCGGAGTCGAGGCCCTAGAGAGAAAGAGAGATCCCCAGAGTGGAGTGACCATACTCCAGGGGAATCTCCCGTCCACCACGGGTACGCCGGCCCCGAGGATTCGGCCAAAGTCCATCTTTGCAGTCGGTAACCGGCTGCTGTGGTCCGTATATCGCCACAGCACCCTGCCAGATGGAGCGGTCTTCCTGCTTCCTCACCACGAGGGAGAGGACCCCCAATAATACCTACAGGGAGCCATTGGGTATAGGCCCATCCTAGGCGGGGAAGAAAGGACACGGATTCGTTAACTAAGGTATACCACGGGTTCCACCATACCACCTGGGATCCACTTGCAGCCACCCGTAGAGCTATCTTTTATTTTAACCTCTGATGCTGGACTGTGAACTTTGTATGATACTGCTAAAGGTTGACAGTAAAGTACCCGGGGGAAAGTGACTTTGCCTGTGTGTGAGTTTCTACATCTACCTGTTCCCTTGCAGGAACGCTGCCCCGGAGGAATAGCTCCGCCTGTAGGGAGCTTTGCCAACTCAGCCGCACTACCATCTACCTCCGGCAGACTGTGGCGGCGCTGGTGACCTATCACCAGGTACTACAGGTGGCATCACATGACAAACTCTAATCCCCTGTAAATACACCCTTTTGAAGTGTCAACCAGGCCACGGGATTAGGCGCTGCCACCCGTGACACTCCTAATACACCCACCGAGCCTGGTACCCAAGTACCCCAGGGCCTGGGGCTCGACAGGAGCATACCTCCAAATTGATAGTCTCTGTGAGCTGAGTGGAGCCCTGAACCTCTGCGGGTGGAACCCACAGTTATATGGACTGGTTTTATGTTTAGCTATTTTCTTTTGCCAGTAAGCCTGTTGATTTTTACTTCTCTGCATATGAATAAACATGCTGAAGAGAGAAAGGCCTAACATTCCTGTATGTTAGAGATGGGCGAGTCCGAAAAGACTCGGAATCGCAAGACCCCAACGAGTCCGAGTCAAGGACTCGGGACTCGTTGCGAGTCCAGCGAGTCCAATGTTAATGAATAGGGACCCGAGTAATAGCGAATAATGACATTTACAACTCGCTGATGTGTCTCTGAAAGTGTGCGAGTCCAAACTCGCTGGTTTTTCTCTTATTTTGAGGCTTGTAGCCGATGATGCGAGGGAAGGGATTCTCCAGCACACACCATGGTTTAAGGAAACAGGAAGCGAGTCGCGCTGACAGGCGCACACACAGAGCGATCCATTCATCAGTGCAATCATGGCAGCAGGACGTGGCATGGTGAACACGCTGCGTCTTATTGCACTTGTGGAGGCTCGTCCATTTCTATGGCTCCCTACAGATCCTGAGTATGGGGATACGACCCTAATTAATACAGCCTGGAGAGAGATCGCCCAAGAGATGTTCCCTGCGTTCCATCGGAGTGACCATGAGGAACAGAGCAATCTAAGTAAGTTAAATGAGTTTACACGTTATATATTGCATTTACTGTATATATACTTGTGTATAAGCCGACCCGTGTATAAGCCGACCCCCCTATTTTTGCCCCGAAAAACTATGAAAACATATTCACCGCCATCCTGGTATACAGCGGCTATCACTGGTAGACAGCCCCCCAGCAGAGTATACACCTCCCCCTGCAGAGTATACAGGCCCCCAGCTGGGTATACATGCCCCCATATTGTGGTATACAGGCAGGGGCGGACTGGCCCAGGTGCCACGGGTCATGCGGCTGCAGGAGCATGAATAATCCGCATGTCCCTGAAGCAGCAGGCGGAAACGGAAGCTCCTGGCCGCGCGATGACGTCATCAGCACGCGGCTGCGTCCGGGAGTGAGCGTCTGTGAGTGGCGTGCGGCTGCGACTGTTAGCGAGCGGCTGTGAGGAGCGCGAGGCTGCGGCTGGGAGCGAGCCATAGGATAATGCGGGAGCTGCGGTGACTGTGAGGCGGCCGCCAGTCATCACCCCCCCCCCACACCCCGTCCTCACCTGTGTCGGGCCAGTGAGGGAGGGTTGCGACCCAAACTGTAGGGTGCCAGTCAGTCCCTGTATACAGGGCCCTCAGTGTGTGTACAGGCCCCCCCAGCAGTGGGTATACAGGGCCCCCAGCAGTGGGTAGACAGTGGCCCAGTGGGTTTACAGGGCCCCCAGCAGTGGGAATACAGGGCCCCCATAGCAGGGTATACAGGACCCTGAATGTGTTATCATGCTCCACCGCATAGTTGCCTATATTTGGATGGGGTCACAACAGTACAATGAGTTTAATGTCTGATCCTCCTGGCTCTTTCGGCCAAGGGGTTGGGTGTATATAAATACCACTAATGACCAGAGTCTGGTGCCCGCACTATTACATTCTCTATGCGTTGACATGTGTCCTGCCTCATTTGTGATTGTGGCCACGTGAGCTCAATGTCCGTAATGCTGTTGATGATGTTCCACACTGTCGTGTCACTGTGCCTTGTATACACATTACACACACAAAATGAATAAAATGTTATTGTTGATTTGTACACATACTTTTGTTGTTTCAAATATTACACATCTCTAAAGCCGGTTTCAAATCATTTCACAGTTGACCATCTTAAAAAACGGTGGAGGAGCTGCCGGGACCAGCATAAGAAGCAGTACCGGCAGTACTCTGAGAGACAACCGGGAGCCGCTCCATTGCTCAACCACTACCATTTTTATGACCGGCTGTCCTTCCTTCACCCGGTGGCCCGTATGCCAAGGTATGTGTCTGCAGCACTGTTGTGTACATTTAGTATTATTTATTAATATATACATTAGGTTCCATTTCGGGTCTGTGGGTAGCAGAGTATACACGTGGCTCTGTGGGTAGCAGAGTATACAGGCGGGTCTGTGGGTAGCAGAGTATACAGGCGGGTCTGAGGTAGCAGAGTATACAGGCGTCTCTGTGGGTAGCAGAGTATACAGGCGGGTCTGTGGGTAGCAGAGTATACAGGCGGGTCTGAGGTAGCAGAGTATACAGGCGTCTCTGTGGGTAGCAGAGTATACAGGCGGGTCTGTGGGTAGCAGAGTATACAGGCGGGTCTGAGGTAGCAGAGTATACAGGCGGGTCTGTGGGTAGCAGAGTATACAGGCGGGTCTGAGGTAGCAGAGTATACAGGCGTCTCTGTGGGTAGCAGAGTATACAGGCGGGTCTGTGGGTAGCAGAGTATACAGGCGGGTCTGAGGTAGCAGAGTATACAGGCGGGTCTGAGGTAGCAGAGTATACAGGCGGGTCTGAGGTAGCAGAGTATACAGGCGGGTCTGTGGGTAGCAGAGTATACAGGCGGGTCTGAGGTAGCAGAGTATACAGGCGTCTCTGTGGGTAGCAGAGTATACAGGCGGGTCTGTGGGTAGCAGAGTATACAGGCGGGTCTGAGGTAGCAGAGTATACAGGCGGGTCTGAGGTAGCAGAGTATACAGGCGGGTCTGAGGTAGCAGAGTATACAGGCGGGTCTGTGGGTAGCAGAGTATACAGGCGGGTCTGAGGTAGCAGAGTATACAGGCGTCTCTGTGGGTAGCAGAGTATACAGGCGGGTCTGTGGGTAGCAGAGTATACAGGCGGGTCTGTGGGTAGCAGAGTATACAGGCGGGTCTGTGGGTAGCAGAGTATACAGGCGGGTCTGAGGTAGCAGAGTATACAGGCGGGTCTGTGGGTAGCAGAGTATACAGGCGGGTCTGAGGTAGCAGAGTATACAGGCGGGTCTGTGGGTAGCAGAGTATACAGGCGGGTCTGTGGGTAGCAGAGTATACAGGTGGGTCTGAGGTAGCAGAGTATACAGGCGGGTCTGAGGTAGCAGAGTATAAAGACGGCTCTGTGGGTAGCAGAGTATATAGGTGATGAGAATAGGGTTAATAGATGGTGCTACAGTGTTGGGGCGTGCTAGAGGGAGCAGAGATCCGATTACTGCCATAATTTGTGACCTTATTAAAGATAGCGGCCGCAGCTAAATGACATCATGGCAAAGGTAAACATGGGGTGTGGTTAGCTGCAGGAGGTTAGTGAGAGGTGTGGGTTGTTTGGCAGAGGGCGTGGTGTGGGCGTGGTGAGCGCAGCTCCAGCGTCAGATACGCTGCGAGCGCGGAACCGCGGCACATCTCCAGGAGCAGAGGACGTGTCCGGTACGTCCGTAGCCCCCGGCCTCCCCGTTGTCCGCACACACAGCCCCGCTGTGACCTCTGCAGTGTCACAGGCCCCGGCGGGCGTCTGTCATCTCCTCCTGACACTGACCTCCTCCTGATTTGATTGTCTGTGTTGTCCCCCCCCGCTGTCAGCATCAGTGATCTGCTAAGACCTGTGGGTGCACAGACGGGGGAAGTACAAATGCCAGCATGCCGGGGCGGATTGGGCGCTGTGAGGGGCGCAGGTCTTGCTGTGAGCGGAGGGCGCGAGGCCGCTCGAGAAAACGCTATAGCGGCTGTG
Organism: Allobates femoralis; assembly: GCA_033576535.1. Taxonomy (NCBI): domain Eukaryota; kingdom Metazoa; phylum Chordata; class Amphibia; order Anura; family Aromobatidae; genus Allobates; species Allobates femoralis. The sequence goes on along the minus strand of JARQOC010000005.1, from coordinate 220,406,113 downwards.
TGAGTTAAGCGTCTGCGGCTCGCGAAGGCGCATACGCGTCTCCGCTCGCAGTGACGCTAAGGAGTTTGGGATTAGGCTACAGTGCCGGAATTTCAAACTCCCGATTATATAAATAGATTATATATATATATTGTATACCTTTCAACCCCTTCCCTGCTTTATATAGATGATATAAGCTAAACGTTTTGTGAATTAAGTATGTCAAGTAAAAAGTGAAGTCAGGGGGACTTTTTTTTTTCATGTGAACCATTGGTGTTATCGATTGTCTAGATTAGATGGGATGGGGGGGGGTGGGTGTTAATCAGGGGGTGAAAGATTATGTATTAGTATGGAATTAGCAAAGAAAGTCACATATTCCTTTATGTTATGTACAGTTGGTTATTCTTTCATAATAATAACAAATATCTGATTAATAATACACAGATACACAGAGTCTAAAAAGCGTGCAACTTAATGTTTGACCTATGTTTTTGTTTCCAAATGCAATGCATTCACCAAATTTTTTTTTACTTTACCCACAGAGAAGCTTACTACAGAGGGCGGCGTGCTGTGAACCCTCCACCGCCAAACAGAAGGCGGCGTGGAGAACACCCACCACCACCACCACGGCCGGCGCCACCACCACCACCGCCGTCGCCGCCGCCGCCACCACCACCACCACCAGCATCGCCAGGGCCAGCACCACCACCGCCGCCACCAGCGGCCGGGCCAGCACCACCACCGCCGCCACCAGCGGCAGGCCCATCAACACCACCACCGCCGTCCCCGCCACCACCACCACCACCGCCACCAGCGGCAGGGTCCGCACCACCACCGCCCCCACCAGCGGCAGGGCCAGCACCACCACCGCCACCACCAGCGGCAGGGCCAGCACCACCACCGCCACCACCAGCGGCAGGGCCAGCACCACCACCGCCACCACCAGCGGCAGGGCCAGCACCACCACCGCCACCACCAGCGGCAGGGCCAGCACCACCAGCGGCAGGCCCAGCTTATGGTCCCATCCCGGGGTCTGCACAATTAAGTGTGCAACAAAGTAATGCTGACTTTGCCCGCAGTATTATACCATTCATGGATAATATTCCATTTGACAGGCTACTGCGGGCAAGGTCAGCATTACAGATAGTGCTGGAAGCCTGTCAGCCAGGAAACGACCCCGGTGATGTGTTCCAGTATTTGGATGGCTGGAAAATAAACTCTACCAGGCTGGGCAGGCCCACACCACGGGACAGCCAAGTCCCACCCCACAGGGCTTTGCCTCACTGCCAGTGGCCAGCGAACAGGGACCTACCACCGTTCCCTAGACCTGTTCAGATGATCCACCCTGAAGGGTTCGGCCAGGCCATCCGTGGGGCCCTTGACCTATTGCAGGACGGACAGCCCAGCTACCAGGACCTGTAGGGCTCCATTTATTTTTTTGGATGTAGTTACCTTAATTAAAGGTAGTATTTGTTGGAATGTCCAAACAGTGCTGCCATTTTTTTTTTTTAAACACAGTTTTAAAAACAAGCTTTGTGTCTGTCTTTTTTTCAAGGAATGAATGTGGATTTTTTTTTTTGGTTGGGCTTCAAGTCATCATAATTATTATAATTATTTATTTATATAGCGGCCATAGGTTCCATGGCGCTGTACATGAGGAAAAGGTAGAGAAGGACAAGTACAATAAACATAGACAATAAGGTCATACAGGTACAATAGTAGAGGACCCTGTACGCGTGGGCTCACATTCTACGAGGGGTGGGTGGGGATACAATAGGGTGGGGAAGGTGTCGGTCGTGGGGCGTGTAGCGGGGTCTCATGGCAGGTTGTAGGCCTGTCGGAAGAGGTGAGTCTTTATAAGTATCTTTAAGGTTCAGAGGGTAGGCGACTGACTGATGAGGTGGGGCAGGGAGTTCCATAGCATGGCGGATGACCGGGAGAAATCCTGTATGCGGTTGTGGGAAGAGGAGATGAGGGTGGACTGTAGGACAACTTCTTGGGATGAACGCAGGTTGCGTGAGGGATGGTATCGGGAGATCATGTCGGAGATGTATGGTGGGGATAGGTTGTGTAAGGCTTTGAATGTCATGGTCAGTGTTTTAAAGTGAGCTCTCTGTGGGCCGTAGGGGCCAGTGAACGGCTTGGCAGAGGGGGTATGTAGGGGAGTAGCGTGAGGACAGATGGATTAGCCGGGCAGGAGAGTTTAGTATAGATTGGAGAGTTGCAAGAGAGTTGGCAGGGAGACCTATGCGAAGGAGATTGCAGTAGTCAAGGCGGGAGATGATGAGGTCATTTATGAGTGTTTCAGCAGTGTCAGGATTGAGGAACGACCGAATTGGTTAAATATCTTTGAGTTGGAGTCACAGGGACTTGGTTAGGGACTAGAGGTGGGGCTTGAAGGAGAGGGAGGAGTCAAGGATTACCCGAGACAGTTGGCGTGGTGGACAGGGGAGAGAGCATCATTAGCAAGTACTTTACGGCCCGCATGGCGCATGAAGTCACCTTGGTTACTAAGTGTCAAATCATGACTCCACATACAACTGTTGCTGACAAACAGTGCCTGTGTTTGTGGGGTTACTTTATGCCTCGCTATGGCAACAAGACTATGAACACACATGTGAGAGGCTGGGACGTCTACATGCTACACATCGCGTCTACGCGTTTTGTATGGAGCGTACAGTGGGACCCTTCAACAGGCTCCAGCAGGATGATAGTCCAAGCAACGCCCACGATGCAGGCATAGGATTGGTGCCTGAAAAAATTAGCCCAAGGGCCTGTTTCCCATTTTTGGTATACATGTAGGTCTAAGGGCCATACAAAGCTTGTTAGCCAGGGTGTCTCCCAAACCATGATAAGCTTGTTAGGCTGGGTGGCTCAAAAAATTAGCCCAAGGGGCTGTTTCCCATTTTTGGTATAAAAGTAGGTCTAAGGGCCATACAAAGCTTGTTAGCCAGGGTGTCTCCCAAACCATGATAAGCTTGTTAGCCTGTGTGGCTCAAAAAATTAGCCCAAAGGGCTTAATAAAGTATATTTTTAAATAAAGCAGGGCGCTTGGCCCATTGCATATTATTGCTTGGACTAGGAGCATAGAAGAAGCAAGGCCAACTATGCAGTGGTAGGCTTGGTGCCTCAAAAAATTAGCCCAAAGGGCTTAATAAAGTATATTTTTAAATAAAGCAGGGCGCTTGGCCCATTGCATATTATTGCTTGGACTCGGAGCATAGAAGAAGCAAGGCCAACTATGCAGTGGTAGGCTTGGTGCCTCAAAAAATTAGCCCAAAGGGCTTAATAAAGTATATTTTTAAATAAAGCAGGGCGCTTGGCCCATTGCATATTATTGCTTGGACTCGGAGCATAGAAGAAGCAAGGCCAACTATGCAGTCGTAGGCTTGGTGCCTCCAAAAATTAGCCCAAAGGGCTTAATAAAGTATATTTTTAAATAAAGCAGGGCGCTTGGCCATTGCATATTATTGCTTGGACTCGGAGCATAGAAGAAGCAAGGCCAACTATGCAGTGGTAGGCTTGGTGCCTCAAAAAATTAGCCCAAAGGGCTTAATAAAGTATATTTTTAAATAAAGCAGGGCGCTTGGCCCATTGCATATTATTGCTTGGACTCGGAGCATAGAAGAAGCAAGGCCAACTATGCAGTCGTAGGCTTGGTGCCTCAAAAAATTAGCCCAAAGGGCTTAATAAAGTATATTTTTAAATAAAGCAGGGCGCTTGGCCCATTGCATATTATTGCTTGGACTCGGAGCATAGAAGAAGCAAGGCCAACTATGCAGTGGTAGGCTTGGTGCCTCAAAAAATTAGCCCAAAGGGCTTAATAACGTATTTTTTTACATAAAGCAGGGCGCTTGGCCCATAGCATATTATTGCTTGGACTGGGTGCCGAATGAAATCAACAGAGCTACGGGACTTGTCATTAATTCCTGTCCAAAATGGGCATATTGTTAACAGCGCAATATCCCAATCATATAAATTATGATTAGGTTAATCTAGGATTGTGTACTGTCGTCAGGAGGGCTTAGGAACTGTGATGATATCCAATCCTTGTTGAATTTAATTAGAGTGAGCCTGTCGGCATTTTCTGTGGTGAGGCGGGACCTTCTATCAGTGACTATACCCCCAGCGGCACTGAAAACACGCTCTGATGTCACACTAGCAGCTGGGCATGCCAGCACCTCCAAGGCATACAATGACAGCTCAGTCCAAGTGTGCAGCTTGGAAACCCAGTAATTAAAGGGTACAGAAGGGTCGGTTAGGAAGCTGGTACTGTCACTGAGATACTGCTGCACCATGTTGGACAATTGTTGTCTCCTACTCAAGGTCACCGTAGTCAAATTACGTTCTTGATTGGAAGGTCTGTTGAACATCGCCCAGTTGGCGGACATCTTACCCCCACCTCTTCTTGTCATTGATGGCGTTTGTGTCCCAACCAAAGGCTGCTGTTGGAAAGAGCTGGTTCTTCGATGTATAGCGGATTCAGACGGTGATATTGCCAGCAAAATATCAAGAAGAACCCTCTTTACATGATCCATCGTTAAGCCCCTGGATGAGTGCGACAGCAGCGACTGAAATTTGTCTTTGTACCGTGGGTCCAAAAACGTTGACAACCAGTAGAGGTCGCTGTCATAGATGTGTATGACGCGTGGATCTTTGGAGACACATTGACACATTACTTCAGCCATGTGTGCTAAGCTGCAAAGACTCATCTCCTCGGTTACAACAGAATGAAGATCACTACGCGTCGTGGCCTCTAAATCGGTGTCCGCCTCCTCCTCTTCAGCCCACCCATGCTGTACCGACATAAACGTAGGGTTGGGAGTCCCATCAGGGTTCACATCAGTACCAGAGAAAAATAAATCTTCTTCATCATCACCCTCATCAACATCTTCCTGAACCAATGTAGCCTGCTGATATTGGCTAGGGTGGCTAGGATCAGCGATGTTCAATTCTGGCTCCATAGCCATCCGCTGTGCTCTCAAAGCATCTGTTTTGAGATTCAATAGGGATTCTTGGAGCAGGCAGAGCATGGGGATGGTGAGACTTATAATCGACTGATCCCCACTGACGAGTTTGGTACAGTATTCGAAGTTATCCAGCAACTCGCAAAGGTCAGCGATCCAGACCCACTCGAAAGTACCGATGTGTGTGGTATGACTTCCAGGTTGACGGGCATGTTGCAGCTGAAATTCCGCTATTGCCTTCTGCTGCTCATTAAACCTTGCCAGCATATGGAAGGTGGAGTTCCATCGCGTAGGCATGTCGCAAATTAGCCTGTGTTTCGGCAAGTTAAATTGGATTTGAAGGGCAGAAAGACTTGCAGCTGCTGTGGACGAATGTCTAAAGTGGGCGCAAATTCGCCTCACCTTATCCAGTAGCTCAGATAACTCTGGGTATATTTTGAGGAATTTCTGAACTACCAGGTTCAGGACATGAGCCATGCAAGGCACATGTACAAGTTTACCGTGCTTTATTGCCGCCACAAGGTTTGCACCATTATCGCTCACAACTAGACCTGGTTGTAGTTCCAGTGGGGCCAGCCACTCATCGGTCTGTTGCTTGAGACCTTTCCACAACTCTGTTGCAGTGTGACGTGTGTCACCTAGGCAGATAAGCTTCAGAAGAGCCTGTTGTCGCCTTGCAGAAGCAGTACTGCAAAGCTCCCAACTCGGACGTGATGGTGCTTGAGGCTCAGCAGTGGACAAGGAAGTGGCAGAAGCTGATTGGGCACTGGACATATATGAGGAGGCAGACACCCGGAATGATGTTGGGCCCGCTATTCGTGGAGTTGGAAGTATGTCAGATGGTACAGTTTTAGAAGTTGGGACACTCTCCACCAGGTTGATCCAGTGAGCCGTTAGTGAAATGTATCTGCCCTGTCCACAACTACTTGTCCACGTGTCCGTAGTTAGGTGGACTTTGGCGGTGACAGCATTTGTTAAAGCACGTTTTAAGTTGTTAACCACGTGCTGGTGTAAGGCGGGAACGGCACTACGTGAGAAAAAGTACCGGCTGGGTACAGAGTATCGTGGTGCTGCCTCAGCCATCAACTCCCGAAAAGACTCTGTACCCACAAGCCTAAACGGCAGCATTTCCACAGCTAACAACTTGGCTATTTTCGCTGTCACTTTTTGGGAATATGGGTGTGTCGGTTGGAACTTCCGCTGTCTTTCATACAGCTGTGGCACTGACAACTGCACGTTTGGACCAGACTGACAAGAGGATTGACTACTGTCATGTCTGTCTTGTAAAGCACCTTGGGAGGAGTACGCTTGAGCAGGAGCTGAAGCCTGAACACTTGCTGGTGAAGGATGTATCTGAGGTGGCCTGGAAGTGTTTGGATCAGAAGGCACTGATTTTGAACCCTGATAGGGTGCCCACTGAATTGGGTGCTTAAGAGACATATGCTTGCGCATACTGCTGGTGCTCTGGTTTCCTTTTACCGTGCCTCTGCTAAGCCTTGCCTGGCACATCTTACAGATAACCATATTTGGTAATGTTGGGCTATCCTTAAAAAATTGCCACACACTGGCTGTTCGTCCTTTATTTTTAATTGGAGGAAGAGGAGGATGACTCTGTTCAACACCAACTGTGGACACATTTTGGGCAACTGTGTTTGCAGTTTGTGCAACAGTTGGCACAGTTTGTGCCACAGTTGACGCTATTTGGGCAACTGTTCTCACAGTTTGTGTTCTGGAGACAGTACGCCTTTGTGATTTTGCCAGTGGTACATAGCCACTTTCGTCCTCCTGGCTGCTCTCTTGGCTATGCAATTCAGCAATCCAGGTAGGATCTGTGGTGTCATCATCCACCCCTTCCAGTTCAAAGGATTCTGGATAAACTGACTGAGCAGGCTGGCCAGATGAGATGTGTGTCTCATCATCCTCATCATCATCCACCTCCTGAGATACTGTTTGCATTTCGTGAAAGTGTCTTTCCTCAGGACGCGCTACTTCCAAACTTTGGCCATGAGTAGACATTTCGTCTACTTCAAGTATCTCGTCAGGCAGTGACAAAGAAACCCCTTGATAAGAACCGAAAAAGTCATCCGAGTGACCAAGGTCCATATTCAAATTTTCCTCTGGCTGCCGATGGGTTGAGGCAATATGACGACTTTGAGGATTGGATGGCGCTGCATTGTCTGTAGCGACACTAGAATGTCTTGCCACGGATGATTGCGTACTGCAAGAACCAGTGGTCGAGGGCGTCTGAGCCATCCAAGATGTTATCTTGTCATGCTCATCCGGCCTCAACACACGTTTTCTTTGAGTACTGGGATTTCTAGGTAGAAAAAAGGACGTTCTATCAATCCTAGGCTGTGTACTTGTACCAGTGCCTTCTTGGGCAAGACTGCTGCGGCCACGAGCTCGTCCCTGTCCCTTTGCAACATCCTTTTTGGTAATTGTTTTTTTTTGAGACATTGTAGATGAATGCACAGTCACCAAGTTGGAGTTAGGTGTTGCTGTATGCGTCACTTGCTGGCGGGGTAAGTGTGCGCGCGCACACTTGGCAGTGAAGCCGCACACTACACTCCCTAAAAAAATTAGTTTCAAGTGCGCACAGCCACCGAGATGTGGTTAGGTTAGCTGAATGCGTCACTTGCTGGCGGGGTAAGTGTGCGCTCTCACACTTGGCAGTGAAACCGCACACTACACTCCCTAAAAAAATTGGTTTGAAGTGCGCACAGCCACCGAGATGTGGTTAGGTTAGCTGAATGCGTCACTTGCTGGCGGGGTAAGTGTGCGCTGTCACACTTGGCAGTGAAGCCGCACACTACACTCCCTAAAAAAATTAGTTTCAAGTGCGCACAGCCACCGAGATGTGGTTAGGTTAGCTGAATGCGTCACTTGCTGGCGGGGTAAGTGTGCGCTGTCACACTTGGCAGTGAAGCCGCACACTACACTCCCTAAAAAAATTAGTTTCAAGTGCGCACAGCCACCGAGATGTGGTTAGGTTAGCTGAATGCGTCACTTGCTGGCGGGGTAAGTGTGCGCTGTCACACTTGGCAGTGAAGCCGCACACTACACTCCCTAAAAAAATTAGTTTCAAGTGCGCACAGCCACCGAGATGTGGTTAGGTTAGCTGAATGCGTCACTTGCTGGCGGGGTAAGTGTGCGCTGTCACACTTGGCAGTGAAGCCGCACACTACACTCCCTAAAAAAATTGGTTTGAAGTGCGCACAGCCACCGAGATGTGGTTAGGTTAGCTGAATGCGTCACTTGCTGGCGGGGTAAGTGTGCGCTGTCACACTTGGCAGTGAAGCCGCACACTACACTCCCTAAAAAAATTAGTTTCAAGTGCGCACAGCCACCGAGATGTGGTTAGGTTAGCTGAATGCGTCACTTGCTGGCGGGGTAAGTGTGCGCTGTCACACTTGGCAGTGAAGCCGCACACTACACTCCCTAAAAAAATTATTTTCAAGTGCGCACAGCCACCGAGATGTGGTTAGGTTAGCTGAATGCGTCACTTGCTGGCGGGGTAAGTGTGCGCTGTCACACTTGGCAGTGAAGCCGCACACTACACTCCCTAAAAAAATTAGTTTCAAGTGCGCACAGCCACCGAGATGTGGTTAGGTTAGCTGAATGCGTCACTTGCTGGCGGGGTAAGTGTGCGCTGTCACACTTGGCAGTGAAGCCGCACACTACACTCCCTAAAAAAATTGGTTTGAAGTGCGCACAGCCACCGAGATGTGGTTAGGTTAGCTGAATGCGTCACTTGCTGGCGGGGTAAGTGTGCGCTGTCACACTTGGCAGTGAAGCCGCACACTACACTCCCTAAAAAAATTATTTTCAAGTGCGCACAGCCACCGAGATGTGGTTAGGTTAGCTGAATGCGTCACTTGCTGGCGGGGTAAGTGTGCGCTGTCACACTTGGCAGTGAAGCCGCACACTACACTCCCTAAAAAAATTAGTTTCAAGTGCGCACAGCCACCGAGATGTGGTTAGGTTAGCTGAATGCGTCACTTGCTGGCGGGGTAAGTGTGCGCTCTCACACTTGGCAGTGAAACCGCACACTACACTCCCTAAAAAAATTGGTTTGAAGTGCGCACAGCCACCGAGATGTGGTTAGGTTAGCTGAATGCGTCACTTGCTGGCGGGGTAAGTGTGCGCTGTCACACTTGGCAGTGAAGCCGCACACTACACTCCCTAAAAAAATTAGTTTCAAGTGCGCACAGCCACCGAGATGTGGTTAGGTTAGCTGAATGCGTCACTTGCTGGCGGGGTAAGTGTGCGCTGTCACACTTGGCAGTGAAGCCGCACACTACACTCCCTAAAAAAATTAGTTTCAAGTGCGCACAGCCACCGAGATGTGGTTAGGTTAGCTGAATGCGTCACTTGCTGGCGGGGTAAGTGTGCGCTGTCACACTTGGCAGTGAAGCCGCACACTACACTCCCTAAAAAAATTAGTTTCAAGTGCGCACAGCCACCGAGATGTGGTTAGGTTAGCTGAATGCGTCACTTGCTGGCGGGGTAAGTGTGCGCACTCACACTTGGCAGTGAAGCCGCACACTACACTCCCTAAGGTGGAGTACGTGCTAGCAGCAACGCACTGGTCTGCCACAGAAAAAATAACGCTCTATGGCTTATTAGGAACAAAAATCGATCTGGTGCAAAAACAAAAATGAAACAGCACCTCAGCTAAGCCTCTGACTGCAGCTGTTAGCAAAGCTGAGTGAGTAAGCTAAGCTATGAGGTCCGTCCTGTGTGCACTAAGGCTTCTCCTTCCTTCCCTCCCTGCCTGCCTGCCTACACAGCACTACTCCGTCCTCCTCCTAGCTCTCAGAAGAGCTTTTTGGGTTAATATAAGGAATCTTCCCTACACTGACAATCCCTGATCTGCTCCAGCATATATCTCTCTCTCCCTATACTAGGTCAGATCGTCTCAGGAATGTGCCCAAAATGGCGGGGACAAGCCTTATATACTGCCTTGCTTGTCATAGATGACATAGGCATGACGATGGACAGCAGCCAATCATAGTCCTGACACAACCAACTTTGCTATGCCATTACTGACTATGATTGGCTATCTTCACAAGTTTTCTGACCTAACACGCACGCTGTGCTGACTCGCAACATAACAGATTCTGTATTCCACAGTCCGAATCCCGAATACAGTATACAGGACTCGGATTCGTAGACTCGTAGGACTCGGAATCGTAGACTCGCTCAGACTCGCTGCTGACAGCGGGTATCTGTGACGAGTCAAGCTTATTGCCATTGAATTCCATTGGACTCGTCACTGTGCGAGTCCAAGCTGGGAGATTCGCCGAGTAACGAGTCCTGCGAGTACCTTCAGAATCGCCGAGTCCCGAGTCCTAGCGAGTAGACTCGCCCATCCCTACTGTATGTACCTCGCTCAGTGGCTGAGTAAGTTAATCTACCACAGGGACCACATCCCATTTGAAGTGACTTTAAGGGGCCTACAGGACAGACAACACCAAAAACTGATACCATTCCAAAACCTGCACCCCTTAAAGTACCTTTACACACGGCAACTTTTCTAGGAATTTCACTGGCAACTTATTGGTTGCAGTGAAATCATGGAGACATTGTTCCATTTGTACACAGCAACAAGATAGAACAATGTGTCTATGATTTCACTGCAACCAGTAAGTTGCCAGTGAAATTCCTAGAAAAGTTGCCTCGTGTAAAAGGTACCCTAAAGCTACTCAAAACCATATACAAAACCCACAAGTGACCCCATTTTGGAAACTACACCCCCCAAGAAATTTATCTAGATGTGCGGTGAACAATTTGAACCCCTAGGTGCTTCCAGAATTTTATAACGTTTGCAGTGAAAATGAAAAAAAAAAGCCTTTTCTTCTACAAATGTTATTTTAGCCTCAATTTTTTGTTATTTTCACATTCGCATTGGGTTAAAATGGATCCCAAATTTTGCAATTTGTCCTGAGTATACCCCATATGGGTGGAAAACCACTGTTTTGGAGCACAGCAGGGCTCAAAAGGGAAGGAGCAACATTTGTCGTTTCAAACAGAAAGTTAGCTGGAATCATTTGTGACACCATGTCATGTTTAGAGAGCCCCTGATGTGCCTGAACAATGGAGCCAAGGTTGGCGCCAGCACCCTGCATACCCAGGCAAGTGCCGGGACCCTGAGAAGCTAGGAGGGCCCACTGGCCATCAGAGACCGGCAGCCCTGATGGTCAAGGGCCCATCAGGAACAGGAAACCCAGACAAGAAGGGGCCCATAAAGGATACTCAGCCGGCAGCTGAGTGCTCCTGCGGTGCTGCCAGTGCACATGGCCAATATGCATGCAATTCAAATTAACCATGTGTTGGCTCCTTGTGCGCTTCTTTCTCAGCCGACTGCGGCAGTGTGATGAGTCATTATCCTGCGACCTCATCACTTTGGTGCAGCTGTGCAGGCAATGAGGAGGATTGTGTACTGGAGCCTGCTACAAGGATGCAGCAGGGACACCAACTGAGGAGGATAGGGGCTCCGGGGGAGCAGAGGGAAGGTGAGCATAATCTTTTTTTTTTTGTTTAACTGTGTGCAGTGGGATGGGGGATTATAGAGGATGCCGCTGGGCTGCATGGAGGTTGTGCTGGACTATGGAGGCTGCTGCTGGGTTTTAGAGGTTGCAGCTGGGTTATGGGGGCTGTACTATGGAAGCTGCGGTTCGGTTATGGAGGCTGTGCTATGGAGACTGCTGCTGTGTTATGGAAGCTGTGCTACAGAGGCTACTGCTGGGCTATGGAGATTGTGCTATGGAGGTTACTGCAGAGCTATGGAGACTTTTCTATGGAGGCTGCTGCAGAGTTATGGAGGTTTGGCTATGAAGGCTACTGCAGGGTTATAGAGGCTGTGCTATGGAAGTTGCTGCTGGGTTATGGAGGCTGTGTTATGGAGGCTGATGCTGGGTTATGGAGGCTGTGCTATGGAGGCTGCTGCTGGGCTATGGAGGCTGTGCCATGGAGGCTACTGCAGGGCTATGGAGGCTGCTGCTGGGTTATGGAGGCTGTACTATGGAGGCTGTTGCTGTTTTAAGGAGGCTGTACTATGGAGGATAACTGCAGGGCTATGGAGGTTGTGCTATGGAGGCTACTGCAGGGCTATGGAGACTGTTCTATGGAGGCTGCTGCAGAGCTATGGAGGTTAGGCTATGAAGGTTACTGCTGGGTTATGGAGGCTGTGTTATGGAGGCTGCTACTGGGTTATGGAGGCTGTGCTATTGAGGCTGCTGCTGGGCTATGGAGGCTGTGCTATGTAGGCTACTGTAGGGCTATGGAGGCTGCTGCTGGGTTATGGAGGCTGTGCTTTGGAGGCTGCTGCTGTGCTATGGAGGCTGTGCTATGGAGGCTGTGCTATGGAGGATAACTGCTGGGCTATGGAGGCTGCTGCTGGGTTATAGAGACTGTGCTATTGAGGCTGCTGCTGGGCTATGGAGGCTGTGCTATGGAGACTACTGCAGGGCTATGGAGGCTGTTGCTGGGTTTTGGAAGCTGTGCTATGGATGCTGCTGCTGGGTTATGGAGGCTGTGCTATTAAGGCTGCTTCTGGGCTATGGAGGCTGTGCTATGGAGGCTACTGCAGGGCTATGGAGGCTGCTGCTAGGTTATGGAGGATGTGCTATGGAGGCTGTGCTATGGAGTATAACTGCTGGGCTATGGAGGCTGTGTTATGGAGACTGCTGCTGGGTTATGGAGACTGTGCTATTGAGGCTGCTGCTTGGCTATGGAGGTTGTGCTATGGAGGCTACTGAAGGGCTATGGAGGCTGCTGCTGGGTTATGGAGGCTGTGCTATGGAAGCTACTGCTGGGCTATGGAGGCTATGCTATGGAGGCTACTGCAGAGTTATAAAGGCTGCTGCTGGGTTATGGATAGCTGGGCTATGGAGGCTAGGCTATGGAAGCTACTGCAGGGCTGTGGAGGCTGTGCTATGGAGGTTACTGCTAGGTTATGGAGGCTGCTGCTGGGTTAAGGAGGCTGTGCCATGGAGGTTGCTGCTGGGTTATGGAGGCTGTGCTATGGAGGCTGCTGCTGAGCTATGGAGGCTGTGCTATGGAGGCTACTGCAGAGCTCTAAAGGCTGCTGCTGAGTTATGGAAGCTGTGCTATGGAGGCTGCTGCTTGGTTATGGAGGCTTTGCTATGGAGGCTACTGCAGGGATTTGGAGGCTGTGCTATGTAGGCTGGTGCAAGGTTATACAGGCTAGGCTACGGAGGTTACTGCAGGGCTATGGAGGCTGCTTCAGGGCTATGGAGGCTAGGTTATGAAAGCTGCTGCTGGGTTATGGAGGCTGTGCTATGGAGGCTTCTGTTTGGCTATATGGAGCCTTCTGCTTGGCTATAGAGCAGGCTGAAGAGCTATGGAAGCTGTGCTATGGAGGCAGCTGCTCGGCTCTGGATGCTGCTGCTGGGCTATGGAGGCTGTGCTGTTGAGGCTGCTGCTGGGCTATGGAGGCTATGCTGTTGAGGCTGCTGCTGGCTATGGAGGCTTTGCTGGGCTATATGGAGGCTATGCTGGGCTATGGAGGCTGTGTTGGGCTATGGAGGCTGTGCTATGGAGGCTACTGCAGGGCTATGGAGGCTGCTGCTGCATTATGGAGGATGTGCTATGGAGGCTGCAGCTGTGTTGTGGATGATGTGCTATGGAGGCTGTGCTATGGAGGATAACTGCTGGGCTATGGAGGCTGTGCTATGGAGGCTGCTGCTGGGTTATGGAGACTGTGCTATGGAGGCTACTGCTGGGCTATGAAGGTTATGCTATGGAGGCTACTGCTAGGCTATGAAGGCTGTGCTATGGAGGCTACTGCAGAGCTATAAAGGCTGCTGCTGGGTTATGGATAGCTGGGCTATGGAGGCTAGGCTATGGAAGCTAGAGCAAGGCTTTGGAGGCTGTGCTATGGAGGCTTCTGCAGGGCTATGGAGGCTGCTGCTGGGTTATGGAGGCTGGGCTATGGAGGCTTCTGCTGGGTTATGGAGGCTAGGTTATGAAAGCTGCTGCTGGGTTATGGAGGCTGTGCTATGGAGGCTTCTGCTAGGCTATATGGAGCCTGCTGCTTGGCTATAGAGGCTGCTGAAGAGCTATGGAGGCTGCGCTATTGAGGCTGCTGCTGGGCTCTGGATGCTGCGGCTGGACTATGGAGGCTGTGCTGTGGAGGCTGCTGCTGGCTATGAAGGCTGCAGCTGGGCTATATGGAGGCTGTGCTGGGCTATGGAGGCTTTGTTGGGCTATGGAGGCTGCTACTGGGCTATAGAGGCTGTGCTATTGAGGCTGTTCTATGGAGGCTGCTGCTGGGCTATGGAGGCTGCTGCTGGGCTGCCACAGCATCCAAATAATATATACAATCTGACACAGCCTCCAAATAATATATACATCCCAGCAGCAGCCTCCAAATAATATACACAGCCCAGAGCCTCTTTATTATGTATATACAGCCGAGCACAGCCTCCAAATATATACAGCACGCAATCTCTATATTATATATACAGCCCAGCAGCAGTCATTATACTATTTATACATCCTATCAGTCTCCATATTAAATTTACAGCCCAGCAGCCTTTATATTATATATGCAGCCCTGCACAGCATCAATCTTATATATACAGCCCACCCAGGAGCCTCTACATTTATATACACAGCCCGCAGCTTCTATATTATATTATGAATCGTGGGCCCACTGAGATTGTTTCGCCCGGGAACCCACAAAAGCCTGGCGCCGGCCCTGAGTGGAGCCCCCCAAAAGTTGCCCCATTTTGAAATCTAGACCCCCCAAGGAACTTATCTAGAGGTTTTGAGCCTTTGAAACCCCAGGTGCTTCACACAGTGAGTAGTGAAAATAAAAGAAGTACTTTTTTCCACACATAATGTACTTTTTTCATTTTCACAAGGGCAACAAGATAAAATGGACCCCAAAATTTGATGGACAATTTGTCCTGAGTACACTGATACTCCATATGTGGTGGGAATCCACTGTTTGGGTGCATTTCAGGGCTTGGAAGGGACAGTTCAATGTTTTGAAGCAGATATTTTGATGGAATGGTCTGCATGTGTCATGTTGCACTTAGTTAGCTTTTGATGTACCTAAACAATAGAATACCCCAACAAGTCACCCCATTCTGGAAACTAGACCCCCAAAGGAATTTATCTAGATGTGTAGTGAGCTCCTTGAGCCTACAGGTGCGTCACAGAATTTTACAACGTAGAAAAATGAAAATTATAAAATATTCTTTTTCTCACAAAAATATTGTTTTAGCCCCAAATATTTTCATTTTCCCAAGGATAGCAGATGAAATTGGACCCCAAAATTTGTTGGGAAATTTCTCTTGAGTAAAAGTACTTGTGAAGGAAGGAGTGCCATTTGATATTTTGAGCACAGATTTTCCCATAATAGTTTGCGGACTCCAATTGCGGAGTCCCTAAGTGTCAAAACAGCTGAAATCCCCTCAAGTTACCACATTATGGAAATTACACTTCTCTGGGAGTTCATCTATGGCTGTAGTGATGACTTTATCTATGGAAAAAACAACCATGAAATCAAGCACAGTGAATTTTGCATTAATAAAAATTGGCTTTATTACTTTTTTATGGTGGTCACATTTTTGTATAAATGATTAGGCAGCTTTATTAGTCATGTCAGTATGATCACAGCAATATCAGATTTACATAGATTTTTTTTTTAGGTTTGGCTACTATAACATTAAAAATGTTTATTTCAACATAAAGGATAAACGAAGCTGCCACCATTGTAGTGTAAAAATAAATAAATAATAAAAAAATTAGGTGGAGCTGTTATTTTGATCCTCAGCGCAGATAAAGCGGACAGCTATTGGCTGCCACACTGAGATGCCTGGCTTTACCTAGGCTGCTAATCAAAATACAGGGAAACTCATTCTTACTTTTCATTTATTTAAATAAATAAATTTACAAAAAATGTGTGGGTTTCACCCTATTTTCAATTTCCAGCCAAGGTAAAACCCAGGCAACTGGGGGCTGGTATTCTCAGCGTGGTGAGGCCCATATTACTCGCCCCCCCAGGCTAAAGAATAGCAGCCCACAGCTGCCCCAGAAATTGACATATTTGTTAGAAGCGCCTATTCCTGACACTTTTCCTGACTTTTCTTGATGTCCTAGTATGGTGGCCTAAAAGGGTTTAATGTCAGCTGAGTATTGACAGCTTCTCATTAAGCTCAGATTGATAATGTTTAGGTCTCTTTCAGACCTGCACATTCTCAATCCTGTGAGGAAATAGTTAACAAACAGACATAGAGAACAATCCTTTACTTGAAATAAATCACAGAGTCAAATGTCAGACAGACAACCCTCATTTTCCAATTTATTATTGCCTCACACATACCCCTCAAACAATAATCCACAACGATGGTCCCATGAAGCACACAATCCTGGCTCTGCTTTTATTCTGCCTCCCAGCATTTAATCTGTTTTTCTTATTGTGTCTCTCCAGTATTTCCTATGTTCTTCTCTATGTCTGCACTTTTAGCAAAGTTAATATCCCTTATTTAGCTGGTTTATAGTACTTTAGCTCCCTCTAGTGGCTGAACTTTTTATTAGCATCAGTTTTCATGACTCTTTTTCTCCTCCCCTTTGCAATGCTTTATGTTATTTCAGTCTCTATTTTCTCTTCATGGTTCATACAGGAAGATAGTGTCCGTCTTAATCCCTCTTGTGATAGTTTTGCGGGAAAGAATTTATGTTGTCTGCAGCCTTTAACTGCTCTAAATGTTATCCTAGCTTAGTCAGTTGAATTCTAGAATAGACACAAGCTTGCTAGATGTTCTATTAATGTTGTATAGCCGCTTTGAGATATGTATTTTCTGCTGTATCATTTATGCACTGATTGTATGTATCCCTATTGTTACCAGTTTCACTGAATCATGCTACCACTTTCAATAAAACACAGACTTCCAACAAAAGTCTTCTTATTGGACTTAGTATACTGGTTTAACTTCATATGCCCAGAACCCATGTAGCAAGAACAGAACAGCTTCATGTAGAGTCTTCAGTAATGAAACATATCCCTTTAGACTTTGTGATCATGTGGCGCCCCTGCGTACAGGAGGCCACAGAGGGGAACTGCAGCCAGGCAGGTAGGACGTTTGTTAAACACTAATACCCTCACAGCCCACATAACCCACGTGTCAGGAGGTTACGTCCAGCCCTGAGGTTAGACACTATATGAGACCAGAGGGGTGGTGGACGAGGGTAGTGGGTTGGGCACACCAGAGGTCAGGTGACTGACAGTATATAGAGAGGGGGAGGAGAAAAGGAAGGGAGTAGGCTGAAGTAGCTGAGAAGTAAAGACTGAAGGACATCACGATCCCTGGAAGTGCAAGGCCGAGGAGTGCAGACCCGGACTGAGCCAGTGCGAGCCAGATGGGGGGGAAAGCCCGTCCGACGCTGAAGCCACCAGGGGTGTGACAGAACAGAGCAGGGACGGTGTACCCGTGCCCTAGACAGCAGCTGAAGCAACCTGTTGCAGGTGGAGAAGCCCTCCTACAATATTGGAAGGAGCATAGAAGAAGGAGCCTGGCAGAGCCTCATGCTAGAGGACTGTTGGAGGCTGGGCTAAAGTAGAGTGTCGGCTCTAAAGGGGACCGTAGTTCACCCGGTATCCCCAGATAATACGACGGGGGGTCTGAGTTCCAGGCTGAGATCCCTAACCCAAAAGGACAGGCACCGCCATACTGTCCAGTGACGCACAACCAAGAGAAAGAGAAGCAATAGCCCGGAAAGGACACTTAGAGACTGTGTGAGGGGTCACAGGAGGAAGGAGTCTGGCTGCAGGAGAGAAGGGAACCCGGAGAGGGAGAAAGCAACTGTGTGTTGAGAACTGTGTAACAACTGCAAATAACCTGTAACTTGCTTGAAAGAACAGCAGAGTAAAGCCTTGGAAAACCCTGCATTGCCTCTCTTGCCTGCTTCTATCTGCAGAACATTCCTCCCTACAGATCCAGCCTGTCAGCAGCAGCCAGGAGGAGAGATCCCTGCAGCCTGCAAAGTAAGTGTGCTCAAACTACACACACAATTGACTCTAAACCCTTACTGCCCCGGGGGATACAGTTCTCCCCACTGGAACTATACCATCCCCGCTGCCATTCCATCACCCCCGGAGGTTCTGCAGCAGCGGCGGCCCCATCACTGGCCGCACCAAGTGGGTGGCGTCACCCGTGACAATCCCCTTGTAAATAATTCCCCTTTTATTGTGAGGGCCCAGGGACACGGTCCGGACCAAGCCACCTGTGACATCCCCAGCTACCGACCGGTCCGGTACCCAGTACCCTAGTCCCGCCTGGGGCTCCACAATCACATTGAGTGCCGCAAGGAGAGGTGACATCACTCACTGAGTCACTTGGGGCTCCCCATGGTAGAAAACTCAGGTGACCTTGCATCAGTCACTCTAATCGCTGGAGATGCTGGGGAGAGGGCTAGGGGGTGATACACCAGGGGTGCACAGCGATCCCTAACTGTAAGAAAATGCTCCTGCACATGGTATGTACAGTACATTGCAATCTCTATTACTGAAAACTAAGGGCTCCTGGAAGGAATATTGTTCATTTCCTCCAGGTAGCCATGCTTTCCGTACTTTCATTGTGGCAGCTGCTCAGCTTTAGAAAGATATTGACTTTCACATTAATCATATCTACTGGTTAATCGTGTTATTCGACATGACAGGTTCCCTTTAAAGTGAACCTGTCACCTAGTTAAATCACCCCAGACTATCACTACCTGTCCCTGCACCTTCCTATTACTAGTCTAACTATTCCTCTCTCTCCTAAATGTGTGGTGTGAATGTGTTTTAAAACCTTTTTCTTACTTACTGCCTATCTGTCACTAGACTATCACTAGACTAGTACTATCTATTACTAAACTATCACTACCTGTCCATGCACCTTCCTATTACTATTCTAACTATCCCTCTCTCTCCTAAATTGGTGGTGTGAGTGTGTTTTAAAAGCTTTTTCTTACTTACTGCCTCCTATGATAATGAAGCGGGGTCTACCGTTACTAGCTCCCCTGGGTGTTCTCTTTAGCTTCCTTTCGCCACCTCCAAGAGTCTTTATCACTCCCCAAAGTGCGTGATATTGTAATTTCACGCCCTCAGCCTGCCTCAGAGCCCTCTGTGCAGTTCAGGGCATGACGCCGAACGCGTCATTTCCGGTACTGTATCGCCAGACATCAAGCTGCGCATTGCGCATGCTATGTGGACCACATTACGTCATCTTATCTGTGATGACCTGCCGTAATGTGCTCTACAGAGCGTGCACAATACGCAGCTTGATGTCGGGCGATATACCTTCTAGGTGTATCGACTGCACAGTACCGGAAATGACGTGTTCGGCGTCATACCCTGAACTGTACAGAGGGCTCCGAGGCAGGCTGGGGGCGCATATTAAAATTACAATATCATGTCCATCAGGGCATGATATAGACGAAAGGTGAAAGGGAGCTAAAGAAGACGCCAAGGGGGCTAGTAACGGTATCATAGGAGGCAGTAAGTAAGAAAAAGCTTTTAAAACACATTCACACCACACATTTAGGAGAGAGAGGAATAGTTAGAATAGTAATAGGAGAGAGCAGGGACAGGTAGTGATAGCCTGGGGTGATTTAACTAGGTGACAGGTTCACTTTAAGTATCATGAATAATAGAAAAATTGTTCTCACCTGTGAAGATTTGTCAACTGGAACGTGAGAATTTTTTTACTTTCTGAAGACCATACAGCTTACATTTATTATTCTCTGGAGTCTGTGGACATTTAGTCCTCAAGAATAATTTTTCTGAGAATTGAATCTCCCAGGAAAATCTATGTAAACAGGTGAATTCGAATTTTGCCTGAATCTCTCACCTCTTATCTCTATTTATAACTCTTCCAAGCTTAAGGTGCAGTAGCAATTACTTCTCCAAAATTATTTATTGAAGTATAGACCAACAAACTGCCAAAATGTCTGCTTTTATACTGGTGGATACACTTGCTGATTAATAAATAAACTGATTTGATAAGAAGCATTGGGCTGCTACATACCTTCTTAAAAGGATTGTCTGGGACTATTTAATTTTTTTAATATGGCCTAAGGACTAACTTGCAAGTACCGTATATACTCGTGTATAAACCGAGTTTTTCAGCACATAAAAAGTCACCCCTCGGCTTATACACGGGTATATACGGTAGCCCCAGCTGTATACAGTCCCCCCCCGTGGTATCCAGGGCCCCCCTTGCTTCACCTGTAAAGGAAGATGTCAGTATACTTATCGCTGCCGCCGCCGCCGCTCCGCTGCTCGGTCACCGCGCTGCTCCGGGTCTGTTCCTTCTCCGGCGCTCAGGAAATGACGTCATTGTTCGAGCGCCGGAGAAGGAACAGGAAGCATGAAGACCTGGAGCAGCGCGGTGACCGAGCAGCGGAGCGGCGGCGGCAGCGATAAGTATACTGACATCTTCCTTTACAGGTGCAGCAAGGGGGGCCCTGGATACCACGGGGGGGCTGTATACAGCTGGGGCTGCTGTATACAGCTGGGGCCCCTGTATACTAATGGGGGGGGGTCTGTATACCTCTGGGGCTGCCGCTGTATATACCCCCTGGGGCTGCTGCTGTATATACCCCCTGGGGCTGCTGCTGTATATACCCCCTGGGGCTGCTGCTGTATACTACCACTGGGGCTGCTGCTGTATACTACTACTGGGGCTGCTGTATACTACTACTGGGGCTGCTGTATACTACCACTGGGGCTTCTGTATACTACTACTGGGGCTGCTGCTGTATATACCACTGAGGCTGCTGTATACTACTACTGGGGCTGCTGTATACTACCTCTGGGGCTGCTGTATACTACCACTGGGGCTTCTGTATACTACTACTGGGGCTGCTGTATACTACCACTGGCGCTGCTGTATACTACCACTGGGGCTTCTGTATACTACTACTGGGGCTGCTGCTGTATATACCACTGAGGCTGCTGTATACTACTACTGGGGCTGCTGTATACTACCTCTGGGGCTTCTGTATACTACCACTGGGGCTGCTGTATATACCTCTGGGGCTGCTGTATACTACCACTGGGGCTGCTGTATATATCTCTGGGGCTGCTGTATACTACCACTGGGGCTGCTGCTGTATATACCACTGGGGAGGCTGCTGTAACACTGCTGGGGCCTGTATGTACCACTGGGGAGGCTGCTGTATACCACACTTCTGGGGCTGTATACTACCACTGGGGAGGCCTGTATACCACTGCGGGGGCCTGTATACCACACTGCTGGGGGCTGTATACCTGTGCTGGGGTCCACCCTCGGCTTATACACGAGTCAATAGGTTTTCCCAGATTTTGGGGGCAAAAGTAGGGGGGTCGGCTTATACACGGGTCGGCTTATACACGAGTATGTACGGTAGTTACTAACTACTTGTATATTCTACCTGGGTCTAGCTCAGAACAGTTGTGGACCGCTCCTGATGGCAATTCTGCTGCTTTACATCAACAGATCAGCTCTTCCTCTTCCAGGATGCTCTGTTGAAGGAATGTGACTGTTGTTGCCATGTCAGCCTTCTCCCCGTAGTTAGGAATCGGGGAGCAAGCTATCAATCACCATGACATTGGCAGTCGTGCCCCATCCTGACATGAGTGGATGTTGCAGGAGCTGTCTGTGACAGAGATCTGCATCAGGCAGAACAAGCAGGTAGTAAGCAACTACTTGCCTGCTAGTTCTTATTCCCTCAGTAATCATATACCTGAAAATTGTTTTAATTGCTACTTAAGCAGTAATGGCCCCTTTACACGCAGCTACAGGTGACAGGTTTTCCACAGGTAACTTACTGGTTGCAGTGAAATCATGGAGACATAGTTCCATTTGTACACAGCACCAAGATAGAACCATGTCTCCATGATTTCACTGCAACCAGTAAGTTACCTGTGGAAAACCTGTCACCTGTAGCTGCGTGTAAAGGGGCCATAAGCGTGTGCTGGTACTATATTTTTCATACACTGCTTCTGCAGTTTAGCCTATTTTTGTTGTTAAACTTCATCATGTTATTACTTTATTTTATTTATCATCGGTTATTGTTCATCTGCGATCGTACCTGACCATTTTCAAGAATTTCTTATTACCAGATTTTTTTTTTTACTATGTCCATACATGTAACATCTAGTGATGAGCGAGTACTAAAATGCTCGGGTGCTCGAAGCTCGGGCCGAGCATCCCGAGATACTCGTGTACTCGGCCTGAGTACCGAGCCCAATGTTATCCTATGGGAGACATGAGTATTTTTATGAAATGACTGCCGGCAGCATGGAAAAACCCTAAAAATGTCACAAAAGTCTCAGAAGAGTGCTCAAATGACATGGCAACACCATGGGGAAGACCCCTGGAAGCATTTCTCACTCAAAAGTCACAGCTGTGAACAATGTTGTCCGAGTTTCACGCCAATTTTACGGAGTCTCCAGAAAACCTTTCAAAATGACACCAAAATGAATATTTAGGGTGGAAATGTTAAGGGCACATACCCAATAGTGAGATACAGCAGGTGTATGTTACTTTTTGTGATTACATGAAAGATTTTACGTGAAAACATTGTGCGGCACTCCGAAGACCCTGAGAAGAGACGAACATGAAGCCCTGTCTTGAAATAATGTGCCCATTTTGAGGAACTGGGTCTATTGTAGTATCTTCCTTTGCCAGGGCAGTCCAAAATTGGGAGGTTCACCAATGCCCCTGGATACAGACATGCAGATTGGCCTGTAAACCTCAAGTGGGTGTATTGTAGTATAGCCCTTTGGTCAGGGCAGCCAAAAATTGGAGGGTTCAACAATGACCCATGCATTCAGACATGTAGTAGGGCCTGTAACCCTCAAGTGGGTGTATTGTAGTATAGCCCTTTGGTCAGGGCAGTCAAAAATTGGGAGGCTCCTCATTGTCCCTGGATAGAGACGTGCAGGAGGGCCTGTAACCCTCAAGTGGGTGTATTGTAGTATAGCCCTTTGGTCAGGGCAGCCAAAAATTGGAAGGTTCAACAATGACCCATGCATTCAGACATGTAGTAGGGCATGTAACCCTCAAGTGGGTGTATTGTAGTATAGCCCTTTCGTCAGGGCAGACAAAAATTGGGAGGCTCCTCATTGTCCCTGGATAGAGACGTGCAGGAGGGCCTGTAACCCTCAAGTGGGTGCATTGTAGTATAGCCCTTTGGTCAGGGCAGTCAAAAATTGGGAGGCTCTTCATTGTCCCTGGATAGAGACGTGCAGGAGGGCCTGTAACCCTCAAGTGGGTGTATTGTAGTATAGCCCTTTGGTCAGGGCAGCCAAAAATTGGGAGGTTCAACAATGACCCATGCATTCAGACATGTAGTAGGGCCTGTAACCCTCAAGTGGGTGTATTGTAGTATAGCCCTTTGGTCAGGGCAGTCAAAAATTGGGAGGCTCCTCATTGTCCCTGGATAGAGACGTGCAGGAGGGCCTGTAACCCTCAAGTGGGTGTATTGTAGTATAGCCCTTTGGTCAGGGCAGCCAAAAATTGGGAGGTTCAACAATGACCCATGCATTCAGACATGTAGTAGGGCCTGTAACCCTCAAGTGGGTGTATTGTAGTATAGCCCTTTGGTCAGGGCAGCCAAAAATTGGAAGGTTCAACAATGACCCATGCATTCAGACATTTAGTAGGGCCTGTAACCCTCAAGTGGGTGTATTGTAGTATAGCCCTTTGGTCAGGGCAGCCAAAAATTGGAAGATTCAACAATGACCCATGCATTCAGACATGTAGTAGGGCCTGTAACCCTCAAGTGGGTGTATTGTAGTATTGCCCTTTGGCAGGGCAGCCAAAAATTGGGAGGCTCCTCTTTGTCCCTGGATAGAGACGTGCAGGAGGTCCTGTAACCCTCAAGTGGGTGTATTGTAGTATAGCCCTTTGGTCAGGGCAGCCAAAAATTGGGAGGTTCAACAATGACCCATGCATTCAGACATGTAGTAGGGCCTGTAACCCTCAAGTGGGTGTATTGTAGTATTGCCCTTTGGCAGGGCAGCCAAAAATTGGGAGGCTCCTCTTTGTCCCTGGATAGAGACGTGCAGGAGGGCCTGTAACCCTCAAGTGGGTGTATTGTAGTATAGGCCTTTGGCCAGGGCAGCCAAAAATTGGGAGGCTCCTCATTGTCCCTGGATAGAGACGTGCAGGAGGGCCTCAAAACATTTTTCCCATTGAAAAGGAGCGGGTATCCTGTCGTTGTAATGCCCATTCAAAAAGAATGGGCGTAAAAATTTACCACTGGGGGTATACCTGAAACAACAGCCTAAGTATTGTAACGGTCATCATGGTGGCACATGAGGAGAAGGAGGAGCAGTCCAGCGATTAGCCAAGGAAGAGGAAGACGACGTGGTGGATGATCCAGTAGCTGACCCAACCTGGCAGGAGGATATGCAGAGCGAGGACATCAGTGCACAGGGGGAGGGAGGCGTAGCATCCCAACAGGCAGTACGAAGCAGGGTCGGGTCCGCAGGCAGAAGGCAGGGAACCATTCCCCGGAACAACAACACAACACAAGGTGCCTGTGCAAATGTTAGGTCTTTCTGAGTCTGGCAGTATTTTAAGTTGGCTCCAGATGACTCTAAAAAGGCCATTTGCAACACCTGCCATGCCAGCATCAACAAGGGTACGAAAACTAACAGCCTGACCACCACCAGCATGATCAGGCACATGTCAGCCAAGCACCCGACTGTCATATATGATAGTCTATATAGAGTCTAATGCATGGGTATAATGAGACACATGAGACATACGCTTCTTAAGCAGCTCTTGTATTGCTTCATACAAGTTAGTGCATCAACAGGATAACGTAAATGTAAGTTGCAGAGTGCAAGGCAAAAGACAAAGGACATCAGAGCATTAAAGCATAGTACAAGTCTCAAGGAAAGCATTCAGAGTCTATTACTTCCCTGTCAGATGTTGCTGGCAAACAGGAGGATTCTGTGTCCATAAATGATTCCAGGCAGAGTGAATCCAGGCTTCAGAGAGCAAGTCACAGACAGATTGCAGACCTGATTCAGGAGCACAGGTAAATCATCTGAAACTGATTAAAAGGGCAATTGGCAAGAAACAGGGCAGGGACATCAAAGCTGAGGACTCCATATTGTTTGAGGGCAAAAGTCAATGCACAGGACAGGAAACAAGATGGCCGACAAAATACACTAAATGCAAACATAACAACAGATATAGCAAAAAAGACTGAAAACCTTACACCGACTTTGTGTGAAGTACAACAGAGTCGAGGAGCGGTGCTTGCTGATGTCACTGCTACGTCTTCGCGTTTTGTGCGTGCGAGCCAATCCCCTGTACATGCTGGCCGCGAACAAGCCTCCGGCCCTGCACCTGAAGTTGCCCACGCACAAATAACACCACCATCAAGCACGTCCTTGTCCCAGCGCAGCGTTCAATTATCCATTCAGCAAACCTTTGAACGCAGGCGCAAATACGCTGCCAACGCCCCACATGCCACAGTCCTGAATTCTCACATTTCGCGACTCTTAGCGCTAGAAATTTTGCCTTTCCGGCTAGTGGAGATGGAAGCATTCCGCGACCTGATGGCGGCTGCTGTCCCACGTTACTCGGTCCCCAGCCGCCACTATTTCTCCAGATGTGCCGTCCCCGCATTGCATAACCACGTGTCCAACAGCATCACACGTGCCCTGAACAACGCTGTTTCAGCCAAAGTCCACCTAACCACAGACACGTGGACAAGTGCTTGTGGGCAAGGCCGCTACATCTCCTTGACAAAACACTGGGTTAATATTGTGGAGGCTGGGACCCAGTCTGAGCGAGGGACGGAACACAGTCCTTCCCACACCAAGGATAGCAGGCCCTACCTCTGTCAGGGTTTCACCGACACTCTACAGCTCTGGAATGTCATGCTCTTCAGCCTCCTCCTCCTGCGCATCCTCATCCACTGTACCCTCCACACCAGTCCCAAGCTGGAAGCACTGCAGCACTGCCTCTGCGAAGCGGCAACAGGCTGTGCTGAAGCTAGTCTGCATAGGTGACAAACCCCACAATGCAGAAGAGGTGTGAACAGCAGGCAGATCACTGGCTCACACCTCTGAACCTAAAGCCAGGAAAGGTCGTGTGTGACAATGGCCGGAACCTGGTGGCAGCTTTGAGGCGAGGCCAGCTGACGCATGTTCCATGCGTGGCCCATGTGCTCAACCTGGTGGTTCAGAGGTTTCTAAAGTCATACCCAGAGCTGTCTGAACTGCTGGTAAAAGTTCGCCGTCTGTCTGCACATTTTCGCAAGTCACTTGCTGCTTCAGCCAGCCTTGCCGGCATTCAGCGCCGTTTGCGTCTTCCGGCCCACAGACTGGTGTGTGATGTCCCCACGAGTTAGAATTCAAATCTGCACATGTTGGTCAGGATATGTGAGCAGAAGAGGGCAGTTGTTGACTACCTGCATCACCTAAGCCGTCGGGAAATGGGTCAAACTCCAGACATAACACCTGAGGAGTGGAGATGGATGTCCGACCTATGTACCGTCCTCCAAAACTTTGAGGACTCCACCAAGATGGTGATGGGCGATGACGCCATTATTAGCGTCACCATACCACTACTCTGCCTTCTAAAACGGTCTCTGCTGAAAAACAAAGAGGTTGCATTGCAGGCCGAGCGCGATGACTTGGAGCAAGAAACAGTAGTGGGTGTGGGTGAAAACACACAGCCCAGCCTCATCTCATCACAACGTGCAGTGGAGGACTATGACGAGGAGGAGGAGGATGAAGACATGGAGCAACTCTCTGGCCAAATTGAGGATATGACATGCACACCAGTCATACCCTCGATTCAGCGTGGCTGGCCAGAGGACAGGGGAGATGAGGAGGAGGAGGAGGACAGCATGTTCAGTCATCGTGTTGGTCTGGATACTGAAGTCATGGCTGTTAAGAGTCTGGCGCACATGGCTGACTTTATGGTAAGCTGCCTGGCTCGTGACCCTCGCGTTCTGAACATCCTGGCCGACAATCAGTACTGGTTGGCAAGACTCTTAGACCCACGCTACAAGGAGAACTTTATGTCTCTCATTCCTGAGTAGGAGATGTCAGCCAAAATGCAGCAGTTCCAGAAGGCCATAGTCACGGAAGTAGGCAAATCATTCCCCTCACAAAACGCTAGCGGCATAGGTCAGGAATCAGTGGACAACCAAGGCGTACGGCCGAGAGGGGCACAAGTCCAATCCGCCAGAGGTAGTGGAACAGTCTTTACGATGTGGGACAGTTTTCTCAGCCCCTCACGTACCACAGCCCCTGAGGTGCGGGGTAGTGCCACAAGAAATGCTAACTTTGGCCAGATGCTGAAGGAGTACCTTGCAGATCGAACAACTGTACTGCGAGATTCCTCTGTGCCTTACAATTATTGGGTCTCCAAGCTGGACACGTGGCATGAATTGGCTCTCTATGCCTTGGAAGTCCTGGCCTGCCCTGCCGCTAGCGTTTTGTCCGAGCGTGTTTTCAGTGCCGCAGTGAATCATTACTGATAAACGCACCTGCCTGTCAACTGAAAATGCTGACAGGCTGACTCTGATCAAGATGAACAAGGGTTGGATTGGGCCAGACTTCACCACACCACCAACAAATGACAACTGAATTTAAATTTTGTTATGGGAATTTGCCATGTACCTCCAGTCACCCATGGGTACACACTTCTGGACTTCCGAGTGTCCAAGTGTGGGATCAGTAATGTCCGTGGACGTGTACTCGCCTGGTGGTAGGAAGGGGGATCAGGTTGGGAAATGTGCGGTGCAGTATCACGGCTACTGACACTTGACCGTGTGGAAGACAGGGTGTTGGTGGGTGCCAATCTGACTTGAAGCATTATCCGCAATCCAAGTAACAACCTGTTGACACAGGTGTTGGTTCAAGAGCGGTGTACTGGAGCGGGCCCCAAGAATTTGGGACAGGACGTGTGAGCGAGTAGATGTGCCCCTTTGTTGTTGCGAAATTAGTGCTTGCACAGACCTCGGCCTCTGCCTGCACCACCATCACGTTCACTTCCTTGTTCCTTGCCAACGCCCTTGCGCATTTTGCTTGTATACAGCGACAACAGTCTGGTGACTGTAATGGTCACAGGAGATTAGGATTTTAGTCCCTAACCTGTATCAAGGTATGACGTACACCAGTCTGGTGACTGTTAGATCACAAGAGATTAGGATTTTAGTTCCCTAACCTGTATCAAGTATGACGTACACCAGTCTGGTGACTGTAATGGTTTCAGGAGAGGATTTTAGTCCCTAACCTGTATCAAGGTATGACGTACACCAGTCTGGTGACTGTAATGGTTTCAGGAGAGATTTTAGTCCCTAACCTGTATCAAGGTATGACGTACACCAGTCTGGTGACTGTTAGATCACAAGAGATTAGGATTTTAGTTCCCTAACCTGTATCAAGGTATGACGTACAACAGTCTGGTGACTGTAATGGTGTCAGGAGAGGATTTTAGTCCCTAACCTGTATTAAGGTAGTACGTACACCAGTCTGGTGACTGTAATGTTTACAAGAGATGGATTTTAGTTCCCTAACCTGTATCAAGGTATGACGTACAACAGTCTGGTGACTGTAATGGTTTCAGAGATGGATTTTAGTCCCTAACCTGTATCAAGGTATGACGTACACCAGTCTGGTGACTGTAATGGTGTCAGGAGAGGATTTTAGTCCCTAACCTGTATTAAGGTATGTACGTACACCAGACTGGTGACTGTAATGGTTTCAGGAGAGGATTTTAGTCCCTAACCTGTATCAAGGTATGACGTACAACCAGTCTGGTGACTGTTGAGATCACAAGAGATTAGGATTTTAGATCCCTAACCTGTATCAAGGTATGATGTACAACAGTCTGGTGACTGTAATGGTGTCAGGAGAGGATTTTAGTCCCTAACCTGTATTAAGGTAGTACGTACACCAGTCTGGTGACTGTAATGGTTTCAGGAGAGGATTTTAGTCCCTAACCTGTATCAAGGTATGACGTACAACAGTCTGGTGACTGTAATGGTTTCAGGAGAGGATTTTAGTCCCTAAGCTGTATCAAGGTATGACGTACAACAGTCAGGTGACTGTAATGGTGTCAGGAGAGGATTTTAGTCCCTAACCAGTATTAAGGTAGTACGAACACCAGTCTGGTGACTGTAATGGTTTCAGGAGAGGATTTTAGTCCCTAACCTGTATCAAGGTATGACGTACACCAGTCTGGTGACTGTTCAGATCACAAGAGATTAGGATTTTAGTTCCCTAACCTGTATCAAGGTATGACGTACACCAGTCTGGTGACTGTAATGGTTTCAGGAGAGGATTTTAGTCCCTAACCTGTATCAAGGTATGACGTTCAACAGTCTGGTGACTGTAATGGTTTCAGGAGAGGATTTTAGTCCCTAACCTGTATCAAGGTATGACGTACACCAGTCTGGTGACTGTAATGGTGTCAGGAGAGGATTTTAGTCCCTAACCAGTATTAAGGTAGTACGAACACCAGTCTGGTGACTGTAATGGTTTCAGGAGAGGATTTTAGTCCCTAACCTGTATCAAGGTATGACGTACACCAGTCTGGTGACTGTTCAGATCACAAGAGATTAGGATTTTAGTTCCCTAACCTGTATCAAGGTATGACGTACAACAGTCTGGTGACTGTAATGGTGTCAGGAGAGGATTTTAGTCCCTAACCTGTATTAAGGTAGTACGTACACCAGTCTGGTGACTGTAATGTTTTCAGGAGAGGATTTTAGTCCCTAACCAGTATTAAGGTAGTACGAACACCAGTCTGGTGACTGTAATGGTTTCAGGAGAGGATTTTAGTCCCTAACCTGTATCAAGGTATGACGTACACCAGTCTGGTGACTGTTCAGATCACAAGAGATTAGGATTTTAGTTCCCTAACCTGTATCAAGGTATGACGTACACCAGTCTGGTGACTGTAATGGTTTCAGGAGAGGATTTTTGTCCCTAACCTGTATCAAGGTATGACGTACACCAGTCTGGTGACTGTTGAGATCACAAGAGATTAGGATTTTAGTTTCCTAACCTGTATCAAGGTATGACGTACACCAGTCTGGTGACTGTAATGGTTTCAGGAGAGGATTTTAGTCCCTAACCTGTATCAAGGAATAATGTACACCAGTCTGGTGACTGTAATTGTTTCAGGAGAGGATTTTAGTCCCTAACCTGTATCAAGGTATTACGTACAACAGTCTGGTGACTGTAATGGTTTCAGGAGAGGATTTTAGTCCCTAACCTGTATCAAGGTATGACGTACACCAGTCTGGTGACTGTAATGGTTTCAGGAGAGGATTTTAGTCCCTAACCTGTATCAAGGTATGACGTACAACAGTCTGGTGACTGTAATGGTATCAGGAGAGGATTTTAGTCCCTAACCTGTATTAAGGTAGTACGTACACCAGTCTGGTGACTGTAATGGTTTCAGGAGAGGATTTTAGTCCCTAACCTGTATCAAGGTATGACATACAACAGTCTGGTGACTGTAATGGTTTCAGGAGAGGATTTTAGTCCCTAACCTGTATCAAGGTATGACATACACCAGTCTGGTGACTGTAATGGTGTCAGGAGAGGATTTTAGTCCCTAACCTGTATTAAGGTAGTACGTACACCAGTCTGGTGACTGTAATGGTTTCAGGAGAGGATTTTAGTCCCTAACCTGTATCAAGGTATGACGTACACCAGTCTGGTGACTGTAATGGTGTCAGGAGAGGATTTTAGTCCCTAGCCTGTATTAAGGTAGTACGTACACCAGTCTGGTGACTGTAATGGTTTCAGGAGAGGATTTTAGTCCCTAACCTGTATCAAGGTATGACGTACACCAGTCTGGTGACTGTAATGGTTTCAGGAGAGGATTTTAGTACCTAACCTGTATCAAGGTATGACGTACACCAGTCTAGTGACTGTAATGGTTTCAGGAGAGGATTTTAGTCCCTAACCTGTATTAAGGTAGTAAGTACAAGAGTGTGGTGACTCTAATGGTCACAGAAAAGCTTGGATTCCGATCTGTACCACCCTGCCTATATCCTCCTAGATTAGTTTTGAGAAGGACTGTTCTGGTCACTGGAAAGCTTGGACTCCGATCTGGATCACCCTGCCTATATCCTCCTAGATTAGTCCTGAGAAGGACTGTTGTGGTCAGCAGCAGTTCGCAGCCCTGCTCCGGATCTACCTGTAAGGGCCGCAAATCTGTCCTTAAGCAGCAGCAGACACTCTCCCTACACTGACTGTCTGGATGGCTGTGTGCCGAGCACAGCGCGCCGGGAGTTATAAAGGCTCGGTCACGCTGTGCAGGGCGGCCAATCACTGCTATGCCACAACTAACAGGGCTGTGGCATTGCAGTGGTCTGCCAGCCAATCCCTGCACGTGGGCTGGCTCTCAAAAGAGCGCCAATATGCAGAGATGACGACCACGAGCACAGCACGAGTATCGCGAGATTACTCGGTGCTCGCCGAGTAGCCCGAGTACAGTGATACTCGTGCGAGTACCGAGTAGTGGCGAGCATGCTCGCTCATCACTAGTAACATCATAGAATGCAGAGGGTGTACTGTACTTGTGTACATAATTTTTCTCATGAGTGTATATACATGACCTTTATTTCAACTGACATTAATATGACACAGAGATTTATACACATCTTTTTTATTTCAGTCACTAAATCAAAAGAATCTGTAGAAATCCATACTGTTATGTAAAGTGAGAGCCAAACAACATGATCAAGGGGATTAGTTTACTGTACAGGAATCTGTGGAATGAAGTCGACATGTGCTTTTGTTGTGGATTACTCAGCACGGAGACATTATGAATTTGCAGGGTGAGGAAACATATGGTACTTTGTGTGCAAAACAGAGAAAAAATGCAATGTCAGTAGGTTGAGCATTTCTGTGTTCTGAGAATGAATAAAGTGTTTTGTACCAGAAATCAACAAGACATCAACAATAGCAGGCACAGTGTGTCATAGTACACGATGCCTATGAGACGTTACGTTGGTTTCTAGGAATCAATTTCAGTTTATAAATGAACAATGGCGTGAGCGCAGAGTTCTATGCTCTCATGACAAAGAGAATATAAATATCCTCTATCTGGATAATAAAAGAACAAAAATGTACGGCTGAAGGGAAAAGAAGTCTGAAAATACAAAACAAGCAATTTTTGAAACTGACTGATTTCTAACCATAAAAAAACTGATTAAAGCATAATCTTCTTCATTTGACATGTATAAGGCTTTTAATAAGCCATGAGGAAGTCACAGTATGTGGCCATTGGCTGCTCAAACTGATTAACGCCAATCTCGTACAATTTCCATATAAATAAATATAACTGCCATTAAATACAATTATACTTCAGACCTTTATAGAAAAAGTCAAGTCCCTATTGGACAATGTAAATGCTATAAGGTAATATCTTAGGATATATAAAGGGCAGTTAAATGTTTTCACTTTTGCTTTTCAGAACTTTAGCTCAAACAGGAAGAAAATCGAAGTGGCATTTTGGGCTAGCCTTGACTCCCCATGAGAAAATCTCATTAATTCACTATGGCTCTTAAGATCAACCACTAAGTCCTTGTATTGTCACTCATCCTCTGGCCCTTTCAAGAATTCTACTGCCTAACTAGACATATCACTATGGTAACCATACACTTTACTTTGCACATCTCTAGAACTTTTTGTCTGTGACAAAGCTTGACAAATTTCATGAAGCATGGAGACTTAACATTGTGATCCAAGTCTTGACCTACCCTCACATAAATGATGAAGGACACAATCACATATATATGATCATTTCTCCCTCACTAGTCTGATGATTCATTATGCAAACTGGTCTCGGGATGAAAAAAATCTAATTCATACTGGTTGGTTAATAATTCTACTGGTCCTCATTAGATAGACATATGACAGTATTTCAGATATGTAAACTAATTGCAACTTTCTAAACTATTAACCTTCTTTAAAATAGTCAGTCAAGAAAGCCTGCTGTAATCTGTATTAAGGAGAGTGAGGTTTCCTCCGCAGAACCATCAGCCTGATGTTACAGTAGGTCCCCATCAATATTCTAATTATTTTTTACTGTATCTAATTATCTGTATCACACTAATCTCTTTGGTGTTGCTCTTGTATGGTCATGTATGCAAACTTTTATTCCAGTTAATTTTGACTAACAAGACCCAACCATCCCAGGCCAAATAGTAACACACTGGACAACATTAATGTTTTAAACTTTTAATTGAGAGGTATCAACCTACATCCAACTCAATTATTAACTTCTTTGTGGAAAATTGAAATTTTGGCCGCAGCACCATGTAGGCAACAAATCCGCCTAAAGCTGAGTGAATATAAGCGTTCTGTCACTGACCTTCCAGCACAGGCTGATTTATTACCAGGTCACTCTTTCCACTGCTATGGAGGACCGAAGGCCAAGGCCTGAGCTGTGACCCCCCACAGCAAAAGAATGCAGAGCTTGTTTGGTACCATCCTCCAATCCAGAGATAAAGATATCCAAACCGATATCGTTGAGAAGTACACCGTCTTGGAGCATGAGACGGCTAGCGTCCGTTTTGAATTGAAAATGACGGATCAATATTCCTCCTTTAAATGCTACAAAACAGGCTATGCGGTTGTTTAAAGCCCGTCGCAGCCTTTCCAGGGCCACCCCATCCCTGGCGCCCCGCCAAACCACCCAGGGAACGACCTCGGACCAGACCAAGCTAAGCTCCGGGAAAAAACTATGGAACTTGTCAAGGTCCATGCGAATCAATGTACATAACTCATCCAGGTGAAAATTAAAGAGGTCGTTACCACCGGCATGAAAGACCAAGACAACAGGCCCAGGAGCAACCCTAGAAATTCTCACCACCTCTGGTAACACCTGTGACCATGTTAGACCCCTGATGCCACTCCAGTTCACACTGAAATCAAGGAATCCCAAAGCTCTTCCACCAGGACGCATCTCAGCTCGTTGAGCAGCCCAGAATACGAAAGAATGAAAGGCTGCGACGGGCTTTAAACAACTGCATAGCCCGTTTTTTAGCATTTAAAGGAGGAATATTGATCCGTCATTTTCAATTCAAAACGGACGCTAGCCGTTTCATGCTCCAAGACGGTGTACTTCTCAACAATATCGGTTTGGATATCTTTATCTCTGGATTGGAGGATGGTACCAAACAAGCTCTGCATTCTATTGCTGTGGGGGGTCGGACGTCATCTAAAAGAAAAAGACAATCAGAACAAATCTCAACATTAGCTCCCACGCACTACACCACCTTTGTGAAACCCTCTAATCCAGAAACCTGTAATCTGCAGCGAAAACGTAACAAACCATCATACTCTCCAGTCTATGTAAATACTGTCCCTGATTTTTTTTTTTTTTTTTAAACGTGAGACAATAAGTGCAATGTCGTATCTTACATCAAATCAGGGCACACATACGTCCGGATGCAGTCCGACTTCTATCTACCAACCCGCATAATCATTTCATCCGAAAGTCCCATATGTGAAGCTTCCGTCGCCATGCCAATCTGGAATGAGTGGGTGCCATAGTCGTTCGGGGAGCAACCAGCGGCTCGCAAAGCCTGCTTAAAAATGAACTGTAATTGATACGCATAACCGGGGTGCCGTCAGCAAGTGCAAAAAACTTAGGGCTCTCCACTCTCGCTGCCAAGTAATGCTGTATCAGGAGGCAAGGGCAAACCAGTCCTGGAATTGAAAAAAGGGGGAACCAAAGCCCCTGCCTGAATTGGTCCATTTTAGAATGCCGGATACTAATCCGCAAACCCTTGTCGCAAACGGACACGTTGTTAGCGTTGAGGTCGCCTTCCTCGGTGGAGACTTTGGGGCCAACTCACTAACCCGCAAGGCGGTGAAAAACGCCAGCTCAAAAACTGCAGTAAATAAAGTTGTTTCATAATCTGTGTTGCATACCGATGTCAAAGAATCTATTAACCGACGCAATAAATCAAAAGATATTGGGCACTGACAGTCTGGAGAGCGTTGTTCCTTTTTCCAGCCCTGTAAGATTTGTAAAATGACAAAATGCTTCGTGACGTCCTCCCAACCTCTTAACCCGCAGCTGTGCTAAATACCGAATAACATTGTCAAGACTGCCATCACTGAGAACGACATACGCCTAATTTCCCACTATTTCCCGCCAGACCGAAAACCGTAGGCTCTCCACATAGTAGGAGCCACTGAAGCTCTAACAAGGGGCATTAGTTGTCCACTGGCACTATCAAAACAGAATCCGGGAAGGCCGATCCCTCCATGTCCGCTGATGGAAACAGATCCCTGAACCTCTGAAATTGAGAATGTGACAAAGCATCAGCAATTTCATTATGTATACCCAGAACATGCTTCTCCCTAAACCAGATATTCTATTGCAAACAATGTAATACTAGATAACGCCGAAGCTTGATCACGGGTGGGAAGGCTGAGAAAAGGTGATTGACTGCGTGCACAACACCGAGGTTGTCAGACCAGAAACAAATTCGCTGGTTCCTTAGGAAATATGGCCAAGCAGAGATTGCCACTATTATAGGGAACAGCTCTAGGAGAGTCAAGTTTTTTGACCAGCCTTTTGGGTGCCATTCATCAGGCTAACTAGCAGCGCACCAGTGCGTGCCGAAAATAACCCTGAAACATGAGGACCCAGCAACATCGAAAAAAAGGGAGATGTCAGAGCTTGACACCTCTGGTGCTTGAAAACATGTGTGACCATTATACTTAGCTAGAAAAGTTTTACAAACCGCTAGGTCATCCTTCAGCTGACAAGTCAAACAAATTCTATGAGTAGGTGCTCTGATTCCCCTAGTTGACAAACAAAGGTGGCACGAAAAGATTCTGCCCATAGGCATGACCCTACATGCGAAAGTCAGCATCCCAAGAAGAGATTGCATCTGGACGAGGGTAACTTTCTGCGTATCACAGAAATGATCAATTAATAAGGTTAACTTCCTGATTTTATCGCTGGGAAGTCTGAACACCATGGCGGCAGAATCAATTTCTATACCCAAAAAGGAAAGCTGAGTGACCGGTCCAACAGGCTTCTCTGCAGACAATGGAATGCTGAGTTCGGTGCACAACTCTTCAAGTGATCTGAGAGCAAGGCGGCAGGTATCATATGCCGCCGGGCCCACAAATAAAAAGTCATCCAAATAGTGCGTGGTAGATCGAACACCTGACCTAAACTAGGTCACCCATTCAAGGAATGACCTGAAGAGCTCAAAAAAGTGGCAAGAAATTGAACACCCCATTGACAAGCAAGTGTCGTAATAATAATCCCCGTCTAACTAACAACCCAATAAATGGTGGCAGTCAGAATGTGCCGGCAGAAGGCAAAAAGCCGATGCAATGTCCAAATTCACCAACTGGGCCCTCAGGACTGCCTCCTGGACCAGCGGAACTGCTCGGTCGAAGGACACGTAAGACACCAATAGTCTTCGGGCAGGATGCCATCATTCACAGGTGACCCGGCTGGGTAAGATAGATGGTGTATCAGCAGGCACTCACCTGGCTCCTTTTTTGGTACCACGCCCAACAGGGATACCCTCAATTTGTCAAACTGCGGGAAAGCAAAGGGACCTCGCATTCTGCCCAGGGAGGTTTCTTTGGTGAGCTTCTGTGCCAAGACCTGGGGGAAATTCCTAGGCAATTTCAGGTTTGAGGAGAATGTGTCCGACCTGGACAAAGTGAACGATATGAAAAAACCCGTCAGTAAAACCTCCCCCCAAATAGCAGCAGCCCCTTTATTGGGGTACCACTTTAGCCACAGCCCCATCACGGTCATGCTCACCCGGGGGCCTTGGGATCTCCCTGGGCAGTGGGCTTCCCTGCCATAGTTTTTGTCTGCTGTTTAGGGCATTTCGCAACAATATGAGCTCTGCCGCAGGCAGAACATTCATGCTTATATTTGCAGGATGCTTGAAGCCGACAGTGTCCCTCGTTGAATAACCAGCAACAACCTGGTCTGCGCACGACCATCGATCCAGGGGAGGTGCCTGCTTAAGAGGCTGTACCTAGAAAGGACTGCACCGCCCTTTGGGACATCATTAGCCAGAGCTAGGAGTCAGTGGCCTTGACTCCTCAACCCAATTGGGGGTTTAGTGCCAGCTGGTGGCAGGAGTCCTCGTCTTACTTCCACCACGCTGACCTGCCGTGTGATTTGTAATAATTGTATATCGTGTCGATATACGTGGATAATTCAGAGCATCTCTCTGTGTGCTTTTGACCCATGATGTTGCCTAAAACGAAAAAAGCTTGTAGCCAATTGTTCATCGTTTTGGCTACTTTGGGCTTCCGCTCGTAGGGTCGGTCAACAGGCCTTCGCTCCCGATCTAATGTGCTCTTCTCTGTTGACACCAAGGACTAAATATCCACATAGTCATTGGCCCAAATCGTTTGGGCTGTTTCTGGGTCCAAATGAGATTCTAGAGGGGAAAGTCTGCAGAAAAAGGTATTTTTGAAAAGATCAGGGTGTACCGGTTCTGGTTGCGCTATTGGTTTCAACACTTTTGGATTAACTAAAATCTTTCCTGATAAAATATTTTTTAAAACATCCGCCACACCCGCCTGTGCGCCCACCCCATCTCACGCCCCGATCACATGTATACTCACCGCTGGAAGCCGGCGTGGGCGGGACGATCACTCATCCAGGCTGTTGTGGGATTGAAGGCTGAACACTGGCTTCGACGCTCCTCTGTTCAGAAACCATAACCGAAGTGCGGCTAGGACTTTGGCCGTGATGTCGAGTAATACAGGAGTCTTCCCCTAGAACGGGAAAAACTACACCACGAGCGAGATCTCCTGCTCCTTCTGCGTGATATGGACCTGCTATGGCTCCTATAAGACCTGGAGTGATCCCTGCACCTCGACCTGTGTGACACCTCACTCATGCAACTATGATAACTGTGCTCCCTAGTACGAGAAGGCGAGCGGGATCTTTGAGTCCGGTTGCTGCGCCTGTCATGATGTTCACGGGCCATGGGTACTGGAGCTATGGGTGGCACACCATAGTACTGATCCGAATGTGCCCTCTGGACATGACTTGTGTCCACTGGCACTAGTGATTGCTGGCCCTGTAGGAATAACATGGGTGGCTCATGGATGCTTGCTGGGGAGGCAGGGCATTCACATGTTGGTCAGCCTCAGGGTTAAGGACCTGTTTGGAGAATAGGGGGTTAATAATTGCCCGGTAGGGCCTTGCTGCTGTTCAAAGTGCCCAACTATACACCTTTGAGATATAACTAGAAACCCCTGTGGCCTTACCCCACGTGACCCTGGTGAAGGGGGACTGGAGCTAATTGATCCTCCCATATCCAGGCAGCTACCGAGCTCCTCCAAACCTAGGCCATCTGAAAATACCTCTAAACTAATATGGGGGGGAACCTTGCAGTCCCAGGCAGTGTGATGCCAGCAGAGCGTGAGGCTGCCGCCATCGGAGGATGGGAAGCAGAGTACAGAACCTTGCTTGAAGCGCGTGCAGGGGTTAGCGCATGCTCCGAGCATGGTTGACATCGGGGCTCTGGCGCTACCGTGGGTGGGAAGGCCTAGAGGACCTGAGCCCACCCAGCATCGCATTTGCATCACCCGGAGAGGAGCCGCCGGATTCACTAACAAGTGCAGCAATCCATGCGGCTCCCTCCCAGGCAATCCTCTCCCTCACTCGAGCGGATCCATTCCGATTCAGCAGCAAGCAATGTCACCCCGGGTAATGAGAATGGGGGAGAGGGAAAATGGCCCATCTGCAGAGCTTTTATACCCAAGGGGGCAGAAAATCAGTGGGAGGGGAAGAGAAATCCGGGATTGGAAGCCAGAAGCCAGGGGAGAGGTGTGATCATTCAACAAAGTAGATTACCCTTCGAGGGGCTTGTGAGTCAGGGGGCAGCGGGAAGCAGCTGCAGTGCCCCACATTTCAGTTATCTTTGATTTTTTTGCACTCAGTGCAAACAATGGTGTGGCCTCCATTTATTTTAGCTGGACAACACGTTTATTTAGCCTTCCATTGCTGGGTTTTCATATTGGGCACTGGTGCTGTTCAATCCTTATTTATGTGTATGTTACTTGACATATGGTACGGTTTTAAATATAAGATGCAAAGACCATCCCGATATGGGTGACGTCGATGTGGTTTGATGGCTTTTATGTATTTTTGATCAAAATAATGTTAATTAATGTGACACTGTAAGGTCGTTTTTCAGTATGATACTAATATTATCCTTGAAAAGTGCCTGGGCTGACCTTTTAAAAGCATGTAAAATCATTATTGTACCGTTTGTAGTTTCCATGTTATCAGCATTCTCAGACCCTGCAGGGAGCTCCTGGATTAGTCCTCTCCATTATAAGCAAAGAGAAATAGTCCGGCTGCTGTATAAACTGTCATGTAAATATGCACTCCCTCACAGCAGTTCTCTCCTCCCTCCTCCCTTTACTAACAATACAGTGTCAGGTTTCACTTACAGAAGGTCTGTTCTGTTGAGGACACAAGGAGTGAGCTATTACAGATCTGCCTTATCTAGACTCCATTTGTTTTCTGTAATCAGGTATCCCTGCTGTGACAGTTTCTGTGTTGTATTTGACCTCTTGTGATGCTGCAAACACAAAGAGCAGAGAGGAAGATACAGCCCCATACACACTGATGTCCTGTGCAGTAATGTGAATATGTGACATGCATATTCATCTGATGGGGAATGGACAGCAGAGAACTAAGTGGATCATTCACTGTGAGTGACAGATGGAATTAATTTCTTTATGTGAAGTTTACAGAGGATAAATAAAAGAAATACATCAATAGAGTATTTAGAGTAATTAGAAAATGATAACAGTTACATATGGATTTTTAACCTGACAGCTTTTCTTTAAGTGCCATATTTTCAGGGGCAGACTGGCCCAGGTGGCAGGGGGGCAAGTGCCCCCAAGGCTGGTGATATTGGCCTCTTCCAGGGCCGCCCCCCTACACAAATGGGCCGGTCCGTCTATGCTTTGTGCGCAGCAGACATCGTGGCAGGTCTGCCAGCAGCCCCCCCCTGCTCCTCACCTCGGGCTGGCAGGACAATCTGCCTCCCGGAATTCAAAGCGCCAGCCCGCCCTGGCATATCTTATTTACATACACTATCGCTATGGATTTACTTAATTCAGGTTATTTGCTCATTTTTGCTTTACTCTTGGATGTTGTATTTTTTATTGTGTAAAAGTAACAAAACATAAAAAATATTCTAAATGTGGTATTGCTGTATTCGTACTGACCTGAAGAATAATGCCACCTTATGACTTTTACAACAAGGTGAATGGCGTAAAAAAATTCTTGAATTGCTGTTTCTTCTTGATTCAACCGTACAAAAAGTGTAATAGAAAGCGATCAAAAAATATTATATGCGTCAAAATGGTAACAATAAAAACTTCAACTCATCCCACAAAGAATAAGCCTGCACATGACTCTGACAGCAGAAAAATAATGAAAAAACAAAGCCTTCAAATTATGATGAAGCAAAAAAAACCTTTTATTTTGTAAAACAGCTTTTTTTCTGTGTGAAAGCAGCCAAACCTAAAAAAACTATATTAATTTGGCATCACTGTAAATGTACTGACCTGAGGAATAAAGCCACCTAATCACTCCAGCTTTATATGCTGCTTCTTAGGCGTGCA
>JARQOC010000005.1:220311858-220365420 GCA_033576535.1 Allobates femoralis | reverse complement strand
CCCCATAGTATATTAAATTATGGTGATGACGAAGTCAGACTGCCAAGATATTCTACTGTTGCAAAATTACACCAGGTTGAAAACAATGCTATACTTGATATAAAATTCTCTTCCCAAATAGTAACTGACGAACACCCTCACTTCAAAGATCAGTTAGAGAAATGGTGTCAGGAGCTTAGTGTAGGAACTGACAACACACCCTCTCATCAGAAAAATGGAGTATCCCGGGTAGTTCGGGAGTACAAGCAAGTGTTCAGCAAACATCCACTTGACTTTGGGAGGATTAAAGGGGTACGACACCATATCCCCACAGGCGACCATTCACCTATCAAAGAAAGGTACAGGCCTATACCACCCACACACTACCAAAAGGCAAAAGAGATGCTTCAGGACATGAAAAATGCAGGGGTCATTAGGGATAGCAGTAGTCCCTGGGCAGCACCACTGGTCCTGGTTAGAAAGAAAGATGGTAGTATGAGGATGTGCGTAGGCTACAGACAAATCAACAAAGTCACACACAAGGATGCATACCCGTTGCCCCACATAGAGGAGTCACTAGCTGCACTTAAGTCTGCCAACTACTTCTCCCATTAGATCTTACTAGTGGGTACTGGCAGGTCTCCGTTGCAGAGGAGGATCGTGAGGCAGTGACTAGTGATGAGCGAGCATGCTCGCCACTACTCGGTACTCGCACGAGTATCACTGTACTCGGGCTACTCAGCGAGCACGAGTAATCTCGCGATACTCGTGCTGTGCTCGTGGTCGTCATCTCTGCATGTTGGCGCTCTTTTGAGAGCCAGCCCACGTGCAGGGATTGGCTGGCAGACCACTGCAATGCCACAGCCCTGTTAGTTGTGGCATAGCAGTGATTGGCCGCCCTGCACAGCATGACCGAGCCTTTATAACTCCCGGCGCGCTGTGCTCGGCACACAGCCATCCAGACAGTGAGGTAGGGAGAGTGTCTGCTGCTGCTTAGGGACAGATTTGCGGCCCTTATAGGTAGATCCGGAGCAGGGCTGCAAACTGCTGCTTACCACAACAGTCCCTTTCTCAGGACTAATCTAGGAGGATATAGGCAGGGTGATCCAGATCGGAGTCCAAGCTTTCCAGTGTCCAGAACAGTCCTTCTCAGGACTAATCTAGGAGGATATAGGCAGGGTGATACAGATCGGAATCCAAGCTTTTCTGTGACCATTAGAGTCACCAGACTGTTGTACTTACTACCTTAATACAGGTTAGGGACTAAAATCCTCTCCTGACACCATTACAGTCACCAGACTGTTGTACTTACTACCTTAATACAGGTTAGGGACTAAAATCCTCACTGACACCATTACAGTCACCAGACTGTTGTACTTACTACCTTGATACAGGTTAGGGGCGAAAATCCTCTCCTGAAGCCATTACAGTCACCAGACTGTTGTAATTACTACCTTCATACAGGTTAGGGACTAAAATCCTAAT
This sequence comes from Allobates femoralis, assembly GCA_033576535.1. Taxonomy (NCBI): domain Eukaryota; kingdom Metazoa; phylum Chordata; class Amphibia; order Anura; family Aromobatidae; genus Allobates; species Allobates femoralis. The sequence goes on along the minus strand of JARQOC010000005.1, from coordinate 220,363,956 downwards.
CTCTTGTGATCTGAACAGTCACCAGACTGGTGTACTACTACCTTGATACAGGTTAGGGACTAAAATCCTAATCTCCTGTGATCTGACCAGTCACCAGACTGGTGTACGTCATACCTTGATACAGGTTAGGGCCTAAAATCCTAATCTCCTGTCACCATTACAGTCTCCAGACTGTTGTAATTACTACCTTGATACAGGTTAGGGACTAAAATCCTAATCTCCTGTGATCTGAACAGTCACCAGACTGGTGTACGTATACCTTGATACAGGTTAGGGCCTAAAATCCTAATGCCTGTCCATTGACCCGTCACCAGACTGGTGTAATTTCTACCTTGATACAGGTTAGGGACTAAAATCCTAATCTCTTGTCATCGATACAGTCACCAGACTGGTGTAATACTACCTTATACAGGTTAGGGAAAAAATCCTAATCTCTTGTGATCTGACCAGTCACCAGACTGGTGTACGTCATACCTTGATACAGGTTAGGGCTAAAATCCTAATCTCCTGTCACCATTACAGTCACCAGACTGGTGTAATTACTACCTTCATACAGGTTAGGGACTAAAATCCTAATCTCTTGTGATCTGAACGTCCCAGCTGGTGTACTACATACCTTGATACAGGTTAGGAGCAAAATCCTAATCTCCTGTCATCATGACAGTCACCAGACTGGTGTATACTACCTTGATACAGGTTAGGGCACTAAAATCCTAATCTCCTGTCACCCTAACAGTCACCAGACTGGTGTATTACTACCTTATACAGGTTAGGGCTAAAATCCTAATCTCTTGTGATCTGAACAGTCACCAGACTGGTGTACGTCATACCTTGATACAGGTTAGGGCCCAAAATCCTAATCTCCTAGTCACCATTACAGTCACCAGACTGGTGTAATTACTACCTTCATTCAGGTTAGGGACTAAAATCTAATCTCTTGTGATCTGAACGTCACCAGACTGGTGTACGTCATACCTTGATACAGGTTAGGGACTAAAATCCTAATCTCCTGTCACCATTACAGTCACCAGACTGTTGTAATTACTACCTTGATACAGGCTAGGGACTAAAATCCTAATCTCTTGTGATCTGAACAGTCACCAGCCTGGTGTACGTACTACCTTGATACAGGTTAGGGACGAAAATCCTAATCTCCTGTGATGTGACCAGTCATCAGACTGGTGTACGTCATACCTTGATACAGGTTCGGGCCTAAAATCCTAATCTCCTGTCACCATTACAGTCACCAGACTGGTGTAATTACTACCTTCATACAGGTTAGGGACTAAAATCCTAATCTCTTGTGATCTGAACAGTCACCAGACTGGTGTACGTACTACCTTGATACAGGTTAGGGCCTTTAGGGCCTAAAATCATAATCTCCTGTCACCATTACAGTCACCAGACTGGTGTAATTACTACCTTCATACAGGTTAGGGACTAAAATCCTAATCTCTTGTGATCTGAACAGTCACCAGACTGGTGTACGTCATACCTTGATACAGGTTAGGGCCTAAAATCCTAATCTCCTGTCACCATTACAGTCACTAGACTGGTGTAATTACTACCTTCATACAGGTTAGGGACTAAAATCCTAATCTCTTGTGATCTGAACAGTCACCAGACTGGTGTACGCACTACTTTGATACAGGTTAGGGACGAAAATCCTAATCTCCTGTGATCTGACCAGTCACCAGACTGGTGTATGTCATACCTTGATACAGGTTAGGGGCTAAAATCCTAATCTCCTGTCACCATTACAGTCACCAGACTGGTGTAATTACTACCTTCATACAGGTTAGGGACTAAAATCCTAATCTCTTGTGATCTGAACAGTCACCAGACTGGTGTACGTCATACCTTGATACAGGTTATTGACTAAAATCCTAATCTCCTGTGATCTGACCAGTCACCAGACTGGTGTACGTCATACCTTGATACAGGTTAGGGCCTAAAATCCTAATCTCCTGTCACCATTACAGTCACCAGACTGGTGTAATTACTACCTTCATACAGGTTAGGGACTAAAATCTTAATCTCTTGTGATCTGAACAGTCACCAGACTGGTGTACGTCATACCTTGATACAGGTTAGGGCCTAAAATCCTAATCTCCTGTCACCATTACAGTCACCAGACTGTTGTAATTACTACCTTGATACAGGTTAGGGACTAAAATCCTACTCTTTAGTGATCTGAACAGTCACCAGACTGGTGTACGTCATACCTTGATACAGGTTAGGGACGAAAATCCTAATCTCCTGTGATCTGACCAGTCACCAGACTGGTGTACGTCATACCTTGATACAGGTTAGGGCCTAAAATCCTAATCTCCTGTCACCATTACAGTCACCAGACTGGTGTAATTACTACCTTCATACAGGTTAGGGACTAAAATCCAAATCTCTTGTGATCTGAACAGTCACCAGATGTCACGCTGGGAGTAGGGAAGACACCCAGCGTAGGATAACGACGGGGGGGGGGATAAGGAGTCCCTAACGCTAAGGGCACAAGAAGGAGACGGTAACCCCTAGACTTCCTAGAGCTGACCCTGTCTGCCCTAACGTCCCTATACAGTCTCCTCAACTGTCGCCGACCACGAACCTCGTCCCTCTCTGATCCTAGCACTATCTTATCTAAGGATCAGATGGAGAGGTTCACTAGACCCCTCCACTATCAACTAAAGACAAACACCAGGGAAGACAGACATTAGGGAAAAGGAAACACTTATCTGACAGCAGAACTCAGCAACCTCCACAACCTCAGCGTCTGCTGGAGCAAGGATCATGAGTGCACAAGGAACTATCACCTGCACCGAGGAAGGGTAATGAACCTCCTTATAAAGGTGGAAGGAATCTGCTGGGTCCTAGTGACCCACCATATTGGTGGATAAAACCAGACCGAGCACAAGACCTCCACAGTCGTCCCCCCATAACAGCGAGATCCCATCACACCCTCTCTCCATCTACACAGAAGGTAAATGCCCCTGAAAGAGACGGACCATCCTCCCCCATTATGGCTGGTGGGCCACCCGCTGGGATCGTCTGCGCGTGGCCTCCACCCTGTCATCCGTGCCACCCGTGACACCAGACTGGTGTACGTCATACCTTGATACAGGTTATGGCCTAAAATCCTAATCTCCTGTCACCATTACAGTCACCAGACTGGTGTAATTACTACCTTCATACAGGTTAGGGACTAAAATCCTAATCTCTTGTGATCTAAACAGTCACCAGACTGGTGTACGTACTACCTTGATACAGGTTAGGGACTTTTATCCTATTTTCCTGTGACCTCTACAGTCACCAGACAGTTGTCGCAGTATACAGGCAAAATGCGCAAGGGCGTTGGCAAGGGCGTTGGCAAGGAACAAGGAAGTGGACGTGATGGTGGTGCAGGCAGAGGCCGAGGTCGTGTGCAAGCACTAATTTCGCAACAACAGAGGGCCACATCTCCTCGCTCGCACGTCCTGTCCCAAGTTCTTGGAGCCCGCAGCAGTACACCGCTGTTGAAGCAAGAGCAGTGTCAACAGGTTGTTACTTGGATAGCGGATAATGCTTCAAGTCAGATGGGCACCTCCACAAACACCCTGTCTTCCACACGGTCAAGTGTCAGTAGCCGTGATACTGCACCGCACATTTCCCAACCTGATCCTCCTTCCTACCACCAGGCCGAGTACACGTCCACGGACATTACTGATCCCACACTAGGACACTCGGAAGAGCTGTTCACGTATCCATTCGCTGAATCTGGCCTGTCGCCACCTCCTCTTGAAGTGGGTGATGAGGAGATGGTATGTACAGATGCCCAAATATTTGAGCAGCCACGTTCTCACGAACGGAACGTTGCCAAAGTGTCTCAACAAGGGGTGGACGATGATGAGACACAATTGCCAGGAAGTCAGGAGGAGGATCAGGGTGCGGAAGAGGAAGACGACGTGGTGGATGATCCAGTAGCTGACCAAACATGGCAGGAGGATATGCAGAGCGAGGCCAGCAGTGCACAGGGGGAGGGAGGCGTAGCATCCCAACAGGCAGTACGGAGCAGGGTTGTGTCCGCAGGCAGAAGGCAGGCAACCGTTCCCCGGAACAACAACAGCGACTCAAGGTACCTGTGCAAATGTTCGGTCTTCCGGAGTCTGGGAGTTTTTTAATGTTGGCTCCAGAAGACTCAAAAAGGCCATTTGCCACACCTGCCATGCCAGTACCAGCAGGGGTACGAAAACTAGCAGCCTGACCACCACCAGCATGATCAGGCACATTACAGCCAAGCACCCGACTTTGTGGGAAGTACAACAGAGTCGAGGAGCGGTGCTTGCTGATGTCACTGCTACGTCTTCGCCTGTTTGCGTGCGAGCCAATCCCCTGTCCATGCTGGCCACGAACAAGCCTCCGGCCCTGCACCTGAAGTTGCCCACGCACAAATTACACCACCATCAAGCACGTCCTTGTCCCAGCGCAGCGTTCAATTATCCATTCAGCAAACATTTGAACGCAGGCGCAAATACGCTGCCAACGCCCCACATGCCACAGTCCTGAATGATCACATTTCGCGTACTCATAGCGCTAGAAATGTTGACTTTCCGGCTGGTGGAGACGGAAGCATTAGCTGCTGTCCCACGTTACTCGATCCCCATCCGCCACTATTTCTCCAGATGTGCCGTCCCCGCATTGCATAACCACGTGTCCAACAGCATCACAGTGCCCTGAACAACGCTGTTTCAGCCAAAGTCCACCTAACCACAGACACGTGGACAAGTGCTTGTGGGCAAGGCCGCTACATCTCCTTGACGGCACACTGGATTAATATTGTGGAGGCTGGGACCCAGTCTGAGCGAGGGACGGAACACGTCCTTCCCACACCAAGGATAGCAGGCCCTACCTCTGTCAGGGTTTCACCGACACTCTACAGCTCCGGAATGTCATGCTCCTCAGCCTCCTCCTGCGCATCCTCATCCACTGTACACTCCACACCAGTCCCAAGCTGGAAGCACTGCAGCACTGCCTCTGCAAAGCGGCAACAGGCTGTGCTGAAGCTAGTCTGCATAGGTGACAAACCCCACAATGCAGAAGAGGTGTGGACAGCTCTGAAACAGCAGGCAGATCACTGGCTCACACCTCTGAACCTAAAGCCAGGAAAGGTCGTGTGTGACAATGGCCGGAACCTGGTGGCAGCTTTGAGGCGAGGCCAGCTGACGCATGTTCCATGCGTGGCCCATGTGCTCAACCTGGTGGTTCAGAGGTTTGTGAAGTCATACCCAGAGGTGTCTGAACTGCTGGTAAAAGTTTGCCGTCTGTCTGCACATTTTCGCAAGTCACCTGCTGCTTCAGCTGGCCTTGCCGGCTTTCAGCGCCAGTTTGCGTCTTCCGGCCCACAGACTGGTGTGTGATGTCCCCACGCATTGGAATTCAACTCTGCACATGTTGGTCAGGATATGTGAGCAGAAGAGGGCAGTTGTGGACTACCTGCATCACCTAAGCCGTCGGGAAATGGGTCAAACTCCACACAAAACACTGAGGAGTGGAGATGGATGTCGGACCTATGTACCGTCCTCCAAAACTTTGAGGACTCCACCAAGATGGTGAGCGGCGATGACGCCATTATTAGCGTCACCATACCACTACTCTGCCTTCTAAAATGGTCTCTGCTGAAAAACAAAGAGGATGCATTGCAGGCCGAGCGCGATGACTTGGAGCAAGAAACAGTAGTGGGTGTGGGTGAAAACACACAGCCCAGCCTCATCTCATCACAACGTGCAGTGGAGGACTATGACGAGGAGGAGGAGGATGAAGACATGGAGCAACTCTCTGGCCAAATTGAGGATATGACATGCACACCAGTCATACCCTCGATTCAGCGTGGCTGGCCAGAGGACAGGGGAGATGAGGAGGAGGAGGAGGACAGCATGTTCAGTCATCGTGTTTGGTCTGGATACTGAAGTGATGGCTGTTAAGAGTCTGGCGCACATGGCTGACTTTATGGTAAGGTGCCTGGCTCATGACCCTCGCGTTCAGAACATCTTGGCCGACAATCAGTACTGGTTGGCAACACTGTTAGACCCACACTACAAGGAGAACTTTATGTCTCTCATTCCTGAGGCGGAGAGGTCAGCCAAAATGCAGCAGTTCCAGAAGGCCATAGTCACGGAAGTAGGCAAATCATTCCCCTCACAAAACGCTAGCGGCATAGGTCAGGAATCGGTGGACAACCAAGGCGTACGGCCGAGAGGGGCACAAGTCCAATCCGCCAGAGGTAGGGGAACACTCTTTACGATGTGGGACAGTTTTCTCAGCCCCTCACGTACCACAGCCCCTGAGGTGCGGGGTAGTGCCACAAGAAATGCTAAGTTTGGCCAGATGCTGAAGGAGTACCTTGCAGATCGAACAAGTGTACTGCGAGATTCCTCTGTGCCTTTCAATTATTGGGCTCCAAGCTGACACGTGGCATGAATTGGCTCTCTACGCCTTGGAAGTCCTGGCCTGCCCTGCCGCTAGTGTATTGTCAGAACGTGTTTTCAGTGCCGCAGGTGGAATCATTACTGATAAACGCACCCGCCTGTCAACTGAAAATGCTGACAGGCTGACTCTGATCAAGATGAACAAGGGTTGGATTGGGCCAGACTTCACCACACCACCAACAAATGACAACTGAATTTAAATTTTGTTATGGGAATTTGCCATGTACCTCCACTCACCCATGGGTACACACTTCTGGACTTTGCTAATCGCTGGACAGCTCCTCCTTCTCCTCATGAGCCACCATGATAACCGTTACAATAGTTAGCCTGTTGTTTGAGGTATACCCGCAGTGGTAAATTTTTTCGCCCATTCTTTTAGAATGAGCATTACAACGACAGGAGACCCGCTCCTTTTCAATGGGAAAAATGTTTTGAGGCCCTCATGCACGACTCTATCCAGGGACAATGTGGAGCCTCCAATTTTTGAGTTTTTCATTTGCTGCACCTCAACACGCCATCACACACCACACAACAACACAAAGTCACACACTGCACAAACACAAGTCACACACTACACAGCAACACCCCAGTCACACAATACATAGCAACACAACAGTCACACACTGCACAGCAACACACCAGTCACACACTGCACAGCAACACACCAGTCACACATTGCACAGCAACATGCCAGTCACACACTGCACAGCAACACGGCAGTCGCACACTGCACAGCAACACGCCACTCACACATTGCACAGCAACACGCCAGTCACACACTGCACAGCAACACGCCTGTCACACACTGCACAGCAACATGCCAGTCACACATTGCACAAAAACATGCCAGTCACACACTGCACAGCAACACGCCAGCCCACACACTGCACAGCAACATGCCGGTCACACATTGCACAGCAACATGCCAGTCACACACTGCACAGCAACATGCCGGTCACACATTGCACAGCAACATGCCAGTCACACACTGCACAGCAACACGCCAGTCACACACTGCACAGCAACACGCCAGTCACACACTGCACAGCAACATGCCAGTCACACACTGCACAGCAGCATGCCAGTCACACACTGTACTGCAACACGCCAGTCACACACCGCACAGCAACATGCCAGTGACACACTGCACAACAACACTCGCCTTCAGGATCATGCAAAAAAGAAAAAAAAATCTCCAGACATTAAATGATCAGTGTTGTACTGCCAATGCCCCTCCTCCTCCCACGCCCGGTATCACAATTTCAGTGGTATTGCCATTGCAGATGCTGATATAGTTGAAAGCAACGATGAAAGAGGGAGCGGATCGCTGTCCGCTTCTTCCTCCATCATTCTCAGGGCCGGCGTACACAGATAGTGTAGCTTCCAATGTGGTGACTGCTGGAGGATGACTGGTGACATCATGGCCACAGTATCCGTCATGTGACACATACGTGTTATCACTGTGTTCAGAAAAGTATACAAATAATTAGCCTGATCAGTATACAAAAAAAATTAAATGCCAAAATTAAGTTGTTAAGTAGAAAAAGGTGTAATGGGTGATCAAAAAGTCATATGTCCCACAAAATCAAGCCCTCGTATGTCTGTGGACAGAAAAATAAAAAAAAAGCTTTGCCTCTGGGAAGACGAGGAGGAAAAAACGAAAGCGCAAATACAGAAATTGGCTGCGTCACAAAGGGTTAATGTGGATATCAGACTATATTGACTCCTGGTGGTTTATATTTCTGAGAAGATCAGAATGTATGGGCTTCTGGTGGTATATAGTGAGGGTATTAGATTGTATGGGCTCCTGGTGGAATATAATAGTGAAGACATCAGAATGTATGGGCTCCTGGTGGTATATATTAATGAGGACATCAGAATGTATGGGCTCCTGGTGGTATATATTAGTGAGGACATCAGAATGTGTGGGCTCCTGGTGGTTTATATTAGTGAGCACATCAGAATGTATGGGTTCCTGTTGGTATATATTAGTGAGGAAATCAGAATGTATGGGCTACTGGTGGTATATAGTGAGGACATCAGAATGTATGGGCTCCTGGTGGTATATAGTGAGGACATCAGAATTTTTGGGCTCCTGGTGGTGTATATTAGTGAGGACATCAGAATGTATTCGCTCCTGGTAGTATAGATTAGTGAGGACATCAGAATGTATGGGCTCCTGGTGGTATATAATAGTGAGGACATCAGAATGTATGGGCTCCTGGTGGTATAGATTAGTGAGGACATCAGAATGTATGGGTTCCTGGTGGTATACAATAATTAGGACATCAGAATGCATGGGCTCTTGATGGTTAATCAGTTGATTGGATTGTTTATAGTGCAACAAAAATAATTGTTCTTGATAGCACATCGCCTAGTGCAAACTGCAGATATGCTGCTGATAACATGATACTGATGAACCCAGGGCTAGGGGTACTAGGACACCGGGACTGATGGCTTCTTGGAAGGGGGATCACGGGTGGTCGGGTTCCCGGTTTCGTGCCCTGGTTATCATTTGTTGGATGGTGGGAGAGGAGGGAGTATTTACAGGGGAACGTGACGCCACCTGTGGATCCCGGTAATATAGGTATCGGCACCGCAAGCCAGCCGCTGAGGAGATGGTGGGTGCAGCAGAGAGAGGTCCAGCTCCCCACAGGAGGAGCTTTTACCTCAGGGCAGCGGTGATCGAGGTTGGTGAGGGGGGGATGAGGGGAGTAGTTGTTGCCGTTCTTACCCCTCTGATGCAACGTTGGTGTTGGTGTTGCAGCCCTTTGGGCACCAGCGTTCAGTATCGCAGAGACTAGTTCAACTCAAACTCCTGTTTACTGGGTACCGGCAGTTGTTAAACGTTACACGGTACAGTGCGGTTTACCGGGTTTCTGCTGCCGGTTCAGGGTCCCCCTTATGGAGTCTCTAGATGTTCTTTCTCTGTCTTTGGGGTTTAATTGACTCTTCTCTGTCTCTACCACCTTCACAGTGCTCTCCCGCCAGTCCTACTGTCTGTAACTAGCCGACCAGGTTGGTCCCTTACCGGTACGGACGGGAGCAGCAGGAGCGCACAATTTCTCCTGCCACTGGAATTCGTTCCGCAACCTCTAGTGTCCTCAACCGGTTTCAGTCCTGAGGGGTGAGATGTACTTGTGGTGTTAACGGCAACCCGATTACTATAGACCCGAAGCTCGTTGATCTGCGGTCAGAGGTGAACAGCTGACCGCCTCGCTTGGCTTCCCGTGTTGCCGGTGTTTCCCCCAACGTGACCAGCCGGCTCCAACGAGTCCTGGCCCGTTGCCTTCTGTGCTGGGCCCCCACTTAAAGATGGGGATCCCTCCTGTCAGCTGTACTGTCGGCCCGTCCTTCCTGACTGCCTTCCCAGCACTGTCTGAAGTAAACTGTCACTCTCTCTCACTACTCTAATCTAGGCTCCACCCCCTTTTGGGACCTACTGAATAACCAATCCCCCCCCTATTCTAGGTGGCCTAGTTTTAGGTGTGTGTGTGTAAAAACAGACTCCATAGGTTAAACCCTGAACTGACAACTTACAGAGATATCACATTTGTTGTCAGTGTGCAATACCTCTCTGTGACACCTAGCCAGAGGGGCGCCACAATACTGAAGGGACAGATTGATCTACTAGTGATCGTTCTTTGCCCATCATTCTTCATCATCCTGTGTAATGTTAACAAGTGATGAATTACGATCGTTTATCGGTCTGAACTCATGTAACCTGTTTATGTGTAATGGTGCAATATATGAGCATATACAGCCCCACTTTAATCTTTTGCCCAGGGCCCCACTTTGTCTAAAATTGGCCCTGCCTGGTCGAGGGTGGGACAGAGTGACAGCATGGGAAATCACACATCCTACACATGCCAAATGTAGTCGGCCCAACTTCCATCATGTTTTCCATCTACTCGTATACCAGTTTCTGTCTCTCCGCCTCCTTCTCGTCCTCCTCATCCATGACATTCTACAGCCCTCAAATCAATTGTTCAGAGGGCCTGCAAACCTGAGTTTGGTAAGGGCCCAGAGGTGGCCCTTTAACATATGTTTGGAAGGCCCTTCCTCTATTCATTTTGGAGGGCCCTCCTTTATACATTTGGGAGGGCCCTCCTCTATTCATTTGGTGCTTAAACCACTAGTTTAAGAATAATTCAACATAAGCAAAGCCATGGTTGCTGGTACTGAAAGTCATCTCATCTGTACATTAGGGAGGGCCCTCCTCTATACTTTGGTAAAGGCCTTCCTCTATTCATTTTAGAGGGCTCTCTGTGCATTTTGGAGGGCCCTCCTGTATACATTAAGGAGGACCCTGATGTATGGGCCTGCTCGTGTAAGCAATAATGGCAGTAAGATGGTGGTGGCTTTAAAAGTCAGTAAGCTGTTACACGTGCCACGCATGGCTTACAAATTTAACTTGGCTGCGCAGAAATGATAAAAAACATACCCTGTGTCATGATCTCCACATTGCCTGTGTTTGTTCTAGGTTTGTGGAGTCTGTCAAGCTGGGCTGGCTCTGTGCCTCAATCACCGAAATTCATCTCAATTAATTAGGCCTCTATTTAAGGCTAGAGTCACACTGGCGTCATGGATGCAGTTTTTCCATGTGTTTTCCACACTTGTCTTTTATGAAAAATGCATGGAAAAACTCATCCATAGGCCCCAATGCAAAAAACGCATGGCCAAAGTGCCATGCGTTTGTTGGATGCGTTTTTTGGCTCAGCACCAAAAAATGCATCATGCTGCATTTTTTGGTGCGTAGTCAAAATCACATACTTTTTTGTAACATGGGGCCCTATGGGAATCGCATGCGAAATCGCATGGCACTAAATGGTACCATGCGTTTTCGCATGGGTTTTTTAAGGCTGCTCCAGACCTAACAGCAAAAACACAGCCCAAGAACGCAGGCTGTCAAAAACAACCTTAAACAACGCAGCCAAGTTTGACCCTAGCCTAACCAAGCTAGCAGCTATGCTCAGTGTCAATGGTACATTTGCTTCTGGCTGTGTGGACTTTGGATTTAGCTTCTGACCACCCCTTGTTGTACTGCACCATTTCCTGGACCTGACCTCAGATTGTTTTGACCTCTCTTTACTAGATGTAAGTGGTATCTACTATATAATTGTCTAAGGCGTCTGTCTGAAGCCGGAGGCGGCCACCAATGAGCGCAGACTATGCAAATAGGCGCGAAAATTCAAAACCTGGCGACAGTGACAGACAGTGCTTTTTTTGCAATGGTACGATGTACCAGAGAATGTGAGCTGGGGGAGGCTGGTGGAGGCAGCAGGAGGGAGTGGGAGATCTCTTGCTCCTGCTCATATAATATGCAAAGCTGCTCTCCATCACCATGGTGCTGAAACCGCACCATGATGGTGGGCTGGGGGAGCGGCGCATATTATATGGTCCTGCGCCCCCCTGTGTTAGATATAGCCCCCATGCTGCAGCCATAGTAAAATAATAAACTCTATACTTACCTCCTGGCTCCTCCTCCAGCAATGATCTCCCGGTGTCTCTCCGGTCTCCCGGCTGCTGCTGTGATCGCACGCAGAGATGATGTCTCTCTCTGCTGTGCCGATCACATGACCGCGCAGAACCAGGAAGTGGAGGAGCTCTGCAGCATTATCTGCTCGATCATAGCAGCACAAGGGAGACCGGGAGATCAGCGCTGGAGGAGGGAAGAATAGAGCAGAATGGGGGCAATATCTAACACAGGAGGGCATGTGCCACACATAGGGGATGTGTGCCCTGCATATGGGACATGTGCTCTGCATAGGTGACGTGTACCACGCATAGGGGATGTGTGCCACGCATAGGGGACATGTGCAACGCATAGGGGACGTGTGTCATGCCTATTGGATATGTGCCATGTATAGGGGATGTGTGCCATGCATATTGGAATTGTGCCATGCATAGGGGACATGTGCCATGCATAATGGACATGTGCCATGTATAGGGGACTTGTGCCATGCTCAGGGGACTCGTGCCATGCATAGGGGACGTGTGCCATGCATAGGGGATGTGTGCCGTGCATAATGGATGTGTGCCATGCATAGGGGACATGTGCCATGCATAGGGGACGTGTGCCATGTATAGGGGACGTGTGCCACGCTTAGGGGACGTGTGCCATGCATAGGGGACGTCTACCATGCATAATGGATGTGTGACATGCATAGGGGATGTGTGCCATGCATAGTGGACGTGTGCCATGCATAGGGGACGTGTGCCATGCATAATGGATGTGTGACATGCATAGGGGATATGTGCCATGTATAGGGGATGTGTGCCATGCATAGTGGAATTGTGCTATGCATAGGGGACTTGTGCCATGCATAATGGATGTGTGCCATGCATAGGGGATATGTGCCATGTATAGGGGATGTGTGCCATGCATAGTGGAATTGTGCCATGCATAGGGGATGTGTACCATGCATAATGGACGTGTGCCATGCATAGGGGACATGTGCCATGCATAGGGGACGTGTGCCATGTATAGGGGACGTGTGTCACGCATAGGAGACGTGTGCTATGCATAGGAGACATGTGCCATGCATAATGGATGTGTAACATGCATAGGGGATGTGTGCCATGCATAGTGAACATGTGCCATGCATAGGGGACATGTGCCATGCATAGGGGATGTGCGCTACGCATATGGGGACATGTGCCATGCATAGGGGATGCGTGTCATGCATAATGGACATGTGCCATGCATAGGGGACATGTACCCTGCATAGGGGACGTGTGCCATGCATAGGGGACATGTGCCAAGCATAGGGGACGTGTGCCAAGCATAGGAGATGTGTGCCAAGCATAGGGGACGTGTACCATGCATAGGGGATGTGTGCATGCATAATGGATGTGTGCCTTGCATAGGGGACGTGTGCCCTGCATAGGGGACATGTGCCATGCATAGGGGACGTGTGCCATGCATAGGGGACGTGTGCCATGCATAATGGACGTGTGCAATGCATAATGGACATGTGCCATGCATAATGGATGTGTGCCATGCATAGGGGACGTGTGCCATGCATAGGGGATGTGTGCCATGCATAATGGACGTGGACGATGCATAGGGGATGTGTGCCATGCATAGGGGATGTGCGCCATGCATAGGGGACGTGTTTCATGCATAATAGATGTGTGTCATGCATAATGGACGTGTGCCATGCATAGGGGATATGTGCCATGCATAGGGGACGTGTGCCATGCATAATGGACGTGTGAAATGCATAATGGACGTGTGCCATGCATAATGGACGTGTGACATGCATAGGGGACATGTGCCATGCATAGGGGAAGTGTGTCATGCATAGGGGACGTGTGCCATGCATAGGCAGGGCCTCACCGTCCAATGGTCAATATGAGCCTTTAGACTCAGGCGGCAAGGAGGCAGGGGGAGCCGCAGAGCAGAAGGGGGCGGCCCTTGCACCATGCAACCGGCTCCCTCTGTGACGTGCGCCGGCTGCATAAGGTAAAATCACCAGCGGCGGCTACCGACCGCATCCCCCTCCCCGCTCCTCACCCACGGCCACGGACCGCAACCCCACCCACCCGCGGCCGCCGACAGTAATTCCCCCCGCTCCTCACCTGTGGCCGCCGACAGCAACCCCCCCCGATCCTCACCTAGGCTCAGGCGGCAGAGAGCCTTTCTGCACCCCTGTGCATAGGGGAAATTAATCTGAAATATGTTTTTTACAAAAAAAGCTCTGGCGATGCATCAGTGACGCGGGATTGCCGTGACAGAGACGACAGCACTACACTCACATAGTGAGCGGGAAAGCCGACTTCACTGTCGGCTTTCCCGTCCCGCTATTTGAAATGAACAGCGATGTGAAAATTACGCACCAGCGATCCCGGCAAGGTCGTATCGTTATCGGTATCGCTGGTGCCTCGTTATGTGTGACGGGGCTCTATACTTACAGGACCTCTCATGATGTCACAATCATGGCCGGAGCAAGATCACATGGCTGAGACATCACCAGAGGTCCTTAAGCTAATCAAACACAGCACTTACACCCACATACCCTACACTCACCCTGCACTCACGTCACATTCTGCCCTGCACTCACGTCACACTCTGCCCTGCACTCACGTCACACTCTGTCCTGCACTCACATCACACTCTGTCCTGCACTCACGTCACACTCTGTCCTGCACTCACATCACACTCTGTCCTACACTCATGTCATACTCTGCCCTGCACTCACATCACACTCTGCCCTGCACTTACGTCACACTTAGCCCTGCACTCACCTTGCAGTGACCTCACACTTAGCCCTACACTCACCTTGCACTCACCTCACACTTAGCCCTGCACTCACCTTGCACTCACGTCACACTGTCTCTAAAGCAAAACCCCGTCGCTGATTGTTCGCGGCTAGCTGGGTGCGACCAATCAGCAACGTGGGATTTCTGTTACAGCGAAACAGGCACAGTCCGCCTGGTCTCCCGGCCCCCCTCCACTCGGTCTCCTGCCTGCTGCTCACCCACTCCACGCTCCCTCCCGCCTGCCGCTCCATGCTCCATCTGCCAGCCGCTTACCCAGCCATTCTTCTTCTTTTTTTCGTGGCATAGACTACAGAAATTCAAAGGCCACAGGGGGTGGGGGTGGAGCTACCAAAGGGGGCGTCATAATGGCTGTGAACAGGGGCACACCCACCACATCAGGGTTATGCGCTTGGACACACCTACTATGATGCCCCCTGTTAACTCCGCCTCCTGATGTCTTGGAAGTGTTGACGTCTATGCTGGAGGAAGAAGAAGAAAACATGCTAGAGTGAGAGGCGGCTGTACAGAAGCCTGGAGCGGGTGAGAACTGAGGGGGCCACCGCTGCACACTCGCACAACTGCACCACAGTATACCCGCACTGCCGTGCACACGCACCGCCGCACACCCACCTATTCTAGAATACCCGATACGTTAGAATCGGGCCACCATCTAGATATTGTTATATTTACTTTCCATTTATTTCTGTTGGTCTTCCGCTTCTCTGAAACTAGTTACTACTTGTGACCAGCGTCACACCCTTATTTGTCATACATAAATCAAAAGATGTGCCATATTATTGCCCATTATGCTATTCCTCTACCACTTTTTCTGTTCTTGCAGTGCTGCAAAACTGCATTAATTTGACAAGTTACCAACTCAGTTGCGACCTGCACACATGATTCAACTGAACCTATCATATGTTGTTGAGGATTAGTGAGCAGCAGAGGGCTGTAGGTGAATATCAGCTTCAACATGCCTGTTACATTGAGACTCACAGATCACACATAACAACTACCAATTGAGTGTGGATGGATTACATTTGTGAAGTTCATGAGATCTTTCAATATTACATCAAGCTCGTGAGTGGTGATCTGTCAGGCAATTATCAGCTTACCCATCCAGCTGCTCTGTCTGTTGAAAAAATCACTGCATAATCTCAAAGAGTAAGGTTTGAATGACCAGCATGTGGCTTTGTATCAAGATTTCCCAATGGGTGATGCTACCCAGCCAATATTCTGAGGCAATATTGGGTGATGATGAGGAAGATGAGGAGAATGAGAATGGAGAAGACTTGTTTTTCTATGCTGCCAAAAGGACTCCCATTACTACAGAGAGAACTCCCAACCCCAGCTTGGAAGGGCTGGAGAGAAGGAGGTGGAGGTGAGGCAGCGTGAGGAGAGGATGGATATTGTTCCTTGTAATGGTGACACAGAACCTTTGCCTGTTTGAACGTTGGCCCACATGGCACAGTTTGTGTGTAAGTGTCTGTTTTGACACCCTCGCGAGATACACATTTTCGCCAACAACCAATACTAGTTAGCTACCTTTCTCAACCGACACTACAAGGAGAAAATTTCTCTCCTTTTCAAGTCACCAAAGGGTTACACAATGGAATCCTTTAAGAGGTGCAATTGTACAGTGCTGTGCAAATTAATTGGGACAAAGCAAGTCTTAACTTGCTTTTCTTGCATTAGTTTTACTATTTCTGATAAGTGTTTTATCAGTTCTTGGTGTCATTTTCCTTTTTCTTCCACATTTCCCTTTTTGTTTTGGAGAAAACGATCCAGTTTCATTGTGTGTGCAAATTATTCCTGAAACGGTAGATTTTCCAATACCAATAGTGAAAGCGATTTCTCTTACAGTCAGACTTGTATGTTCATTAAGAGTAATAATTCTAGACCTCTTCCGTGGAGTAACATCCATTTTCACAGGCACGAATCACACTGAGAGAAAAAGTACACTAAACGACTCCTCACAGAAACAAGCTCTCAACTGAAGCTGAAGGGGGAAGCTAGCTGTTATTTTCTGACTAAAACCAGTCAAACCACATTTTGTTACTGAAGGTTGTACACTCACATCTGTTCAAAGCAGTTAAGACTGGTTTGAATCACTGACTGGTAACCCCAACTTACGATTTTACTTAAAAAATGCTTTGTCCCGATTAATTTGCACAGCACTGTACATCACTTGTTAAAAAACATCACCCTCTGACAATGCTGGCGGCAGAGGTACCGGTTCTTTTCAACAGCAAAGATTAATGGGGACATGCGCACTTTCTACAACAGATGTGGGGGAAATGTGCACATACTGGGCAAGGGTTTTCTGTGCCTGTAACAATGCCAAGGAGATAGAAGTTAAACAAGATGATAAAGGGATACTTAAGTGACCATACCTGCATCATTCATGATGATTCACTTCCCTTTAATTATTGTGTGTCCAAGATGAACACTTGGCCTTACCTCTCCTTATACACGCCTGCTCCTAGTGTCATGTCAGAGCGTGTTTTCTGTTACTGTGGGGCAATCAATCATCACTGATAGGCGCACATGACTCACCATGGAAAATGCAGGCAGACATACTGTGATTAAATTCAAGAAGGACTAGATTTATACCTAGTTTGTAATCGAATCCCTCCAAATGACAGCAACACAGCTTAAATTCAACAAAACAGTTAACTTTTAAAAATGATGTCTACTACAGATGACTAAACCTTGTAAAGTTTGTGTTTGGTTTGCTGAATGGGCATATATTTGCCCACTATATCAGCAAAAAGGTCAATGAAATATTGAACCACATTCAAATCAATGTTGTCACGATAACAGAGCTTCAACATTAATCAGGATTATGGAGATGAGTAACAGGTGTAGGCATGGTGCTCAGAGAGCCTAGGTACTATCACAAAACACATAACACACACATCACAAGAAATGTCTCCCCATTTGAAAAAATCATGCCCAGATTGCACCAAAGTGGGATCAATTCACCAACAATAAAAAGTGGAATTTAACTAAATAGCTCTGTTAGCATTCTGAAAATATTGCTGACATACGCAGCACCCCACTTGGTTGCTGGAACATGTACAAACAAAACTGTGCATGACTGCAAAACCACTGGCACTTTCCCTGTGTTACCTTCTTCTCAATATGTTGTCCAGGAAGCAGGTCCTGATGCCACCTGTAGACAACCTGCACATACACAACAAACATTGGACAGTAGACGTATATCATATATACTTCTGGTGTCAAGCAAAATGTGATTCCCAAAACTGACAGGGGGAACATTGAATAGCGCATGATTTCTGCCGAACAGCATTACATGGTAGTAGTACTGCTTAGGATTTTACAAGCATTATAGGACTGTATTAATTCATGAGTTTTTGGTGGCACAATCCTACCTAAATATCAGCACCAAAAACAGCATGGAAAATGGCCTGGTGCTTGCTAGGTAGCAGACAGTAGGAAATGTTTGGACTACTGCTTTGTGGAGGGCAATAACTTCCTTTTTAAGTGGAGTATTGTGGACAGTAGAAGGCAGGCTGTGACCCCCAAAACAATGGGGAAAAATGGTCTGCTCTGAGTTTGGTAGCAGGAATAAAATGCGGGAAGTAAAAGGCACACAATAGTGTATTACCCGAGAATTAGCAATAATTGAAATGTGCTGTACAGGCTATCCTGTGTTGGTTGTGAGACGTCACAACCACTATTCAAACATTTGACATCAAAGATATCAATAGTATTCGTTATGCTGAATTCCTCCCACGTGTAGTAAGTCCAGGATAATCATAGAGATGAAAGTGGACCTTAGAATGCAGTCCTGCTCCAATAGAACAATGGATCAGGCAGAGCATGGTAGCAGGCAGTAGGAAATGTTTAGACTACTGCTTTGTTGAGGGCAATAACCACCTTTTTAAGTGTAGTAATGTGGACAGCAGAAGCCAGCCTGTTACCACAAAAACAGCAGGTAAAATGGGCCCTTGTGTGCTTGGTAGAAGGGAGTAGGAAATGTTTGGACTACTGCTTTGTGGAGGGCAATAACCACCTTTTTAAGTGGAGTATTGTGAACAGCAGGAGGCAGGCTGTTACCCCAAAAACAGCGGGGAAAATGACTTTCTTGTGTGTCTTCAGCTCTGAAAAGAGCTATTTTTATGGCGGTATTATAGAGACACTAAGTGGCTCATTTACACTGTCCCTGCTTGAGTATCTATCCTTCCTGTAGTCTTACTCTGTTCTGTATCTTCAGCTCTCAAAAGAGCTATTCTTTTGGTGGTATTATGGAGCTACTGAGCGGCTCCTTTAAACTGTCCCTGCTCAAGTATCTCTCCTTATCCACTCTACACTGATGCAGAAGAGGCCTAAACACTCTCCGTAGCAGTTGAGCGCTCTCTCCCTATGCTTCTCCAACGCAAGCTCTGTATGCAATGCGGGCAAAATGGTGGCGGCAGGGCTTAAATAGGCCCTATGATGCTGGACTGCCAGCCAATCACAGTAATGCCACAACCAAGATGTCTGCGGCATTACGTGATTGGTTAAGAAGCCCAGCATGTTTAGTGGCTGCAAAGGAGGTGCCAAATCAGCAGGGCGGGACATCCAAATATAGCGAGGCGAGTACACAAATACTCACAGAATAACAAGTACACCAAATACCAAATTATCCGTGCGAATAGTAACGAATACACTCGCTCATCACTAGATATGGTCTCTATAAGATTAATCGCAGTTTTTGTGTTACCAATATTTTCTCGCTATGGACCACGGATATATCGTTTTGGGAGATTGTGCACTGATTGACGTTGATGTTTGCGCTCTTAATGGTTTTCATATATATATTTTTTATTTTACAGATTGTCTTAATCAAGCTTATAAATGATCTTGAGATTTTTTACATATTTAACAATATGTATTTTATTGATTAACCTTCTAATGTGGATTGAAAAATGCTGCAGCAGCCTAAAGATATGGTGAGCAGACACAGCAAAGGCTCTTTCCTGCACTGTATATGCTTTGACCTTTAAGCATGATAGCAAACCTCTGGTTCTCCACACATTGTCTCTTCAGGACCGTCCTTTCAAAATCATATTTAGAAGTGCCTTGTCACCCAAAATTGATTAAGTACCGTATATACTCGTGTATAAGCCGAGTTTTTCAGCCCAAAAATTGGGCTGAAAAGTCTCCCCCTCGGTTTATACACGGGTCAATACGGTATGTGATGCGGTGGGGGCTGTGTCCGGGGCTGTGAAGGCTGGAGGAGGCGGGGGGGCGGCTGCTGTATGAGCGGCCCCGTCACGTGGGGCCGCTCATTATATATGCACTGCTTCCCCCTGTCAATCAGCGGCAGGGGGAAGCAGTGGATATATGCCTCCAAATGCTGGCACTCACCCCCCCTCTGTGTAAGGGCCCCCCCCTGCTGCTGTAAGGGCCCCACTCCCCGCTGCTTATCTTACCATCCGGTCTTCTGCACAGCGCCGCTCCTCGGTGCTCCGTCGTCCATGCTCCCGTCCGGCTACATCCGGGATCCCCGGCCGTCGCAGGTATATGACATCATTGTGCGACGGCCGGGGATCCCGGATGCAGCGAGGACGGGAGCAAGGACGGCGGAGCTCAGAAGACCGGCGCTGTGCAGAAGACCAGGGATGGTAAGTTAAGCAGCAGGGGCATTAAGCAAATGCACTCGCCAGCATTTGGGGGCGGCTGTGTACCCCTGGGGGCTGCTGTATATTCCTGGGGGTGGCTGTGTACCCCTGGGGGCGGCTGTGTACCCCTGGGGGCTGCTGTATACCCCTGGGGGTGGCTGTATACCCCTGGGGGCAGCTGTATACCCCTGGGGGCAGCTGTGTACCCCTGGGGGCTGCTGTATATACCTGGGGGCGGCTGTGTACCCCTGGGGGCGGCTGTGTACCCCTGTGGGCGGCTGTGTACCCCTGGGGGCTGCTGTGTACCCCTGGGGGTGGCTGTGTACCCTTGGGGGCAGCTGTGTACCCTGGGGGCGGCTGTGTACCCCTGGGGGTGGCTGTGTACTCTGGGGGTGGCTGTGTACCCCTGGGGGCCTGTGTACCTTGGGGGCTGCTGTGTACCCCTGGGGGCTGCTGTGTACCCCTGGGGGTGGCTGTGTACCCCTGGGGGCGGCTGTGTACCCCTGGGGGCGGCTGTGTACCCCTGGGGGCTGCTGTGTACCCCTGGGGCGGCTGTGTACCCCTGGGGGCTGCTGTGTACCCCTGGGGCTGCTGTATACCCCGGAGGCTGCTGTATACCCCCGGAGGCTGCTGTATATACTGCTGGGGCCTGTATACCACTGGGGCTGCTGTATATACTGGTGGGGTCTGTATATACCACTGGGGCTGCTGTATATACTGGTGGGGTCTGTATATACCACTGGGGAGGCTGCTGTATACCACTGGGGCTGCTGTATATACTGCTGGGGCCTGTATATGCCACTGGCGAGGCTGCTGTATACTACCACTGGGGGAGCCTGTATACCACACTGCTGGGGGCTGTATACCTGTGCTGGGGTCCACCCTCGGCTTATACATGAGTCAATAGGTTTTGCCAGGTTTTGGGGGCAAAAGTAGGGGGGTCGGCTTATACACGGGTCGGCTTATACACGAGTATATACGGTAGTCAGAATTACAACATTTTTCTTCCACAATTATACTTTGTGCATGAAACCTTAAAGGGAACCTGTCAGGTGGTTTATGCCTCCCCAGCTATCACTGTCTGTACCTGCAGCTTCGTAATACTATTCTAACCATCCCTGTCTGAGCTCAGAGTGTAATCTGAAAGGTGAAAAAAAAGCATTTATACTCTTATATTTTAGTCCCCACCTTGGAGGAGGGGGATTGTCTGGCAGGATAATACTTAACTTACTTTTAACTTGGATGGCTAAGGGACCTGTGTGATGTAACGATCATGTGACCATAGTGGACGGAGCTAAGCCAGCAAACATATTATGTTCTATGAGAACTTAGCTCCGCCAATTGTAGTCACATGGTTGTGACATCACATCAGGTCTCCCAACATGTTCTAGCACAAGGCTGAAATGTTAACTATTAACCTGCCAAACAGTCCTCGTCCTCAAGCTGGGGACTGACTGCCTCATTACTTAAGGAAATGTAAGTGTATAAATGCTTTTTTTTCACCTTTCACATTACACTATGAGCTCAGACAGGGATGATTAGAATAGTACTATGAAGCTACAGGTGCAGACAGTGATAACTGGAGGGGCATAAACAGTCTGACAAGTTCCCTTTAAACACTCTGAAATGGTAATGTCTGAGAGGGTGCAGCACACGTACAGTAGACGCACACAGTGGTTCTTCAATCTTTTTCTTGGTTGACAATTTTGTGAAAGAATACATGTGGCACCAGGGTAAAGATATTGGATCCTCCCATCCTTGGAAAGTGAACATAGAGATCTCACATGTTTTGTTTGTATCAACGACTTTTCTTGCCTAGCATTGTGCTATTCTGTGAACTAAACACTTTGCTGACTAAGCAATGGGAGTTGTTTGTTCCAGATGCACATGAATTGCACAGTGCAGAAAACATCTGGATGGAATCAGATGCTTATATTAGTGATATTAGCTAGGACAGCATCACATCTCAGGTATCCACTATGTGAATCTATAAAGCATGCGATACAATCCCCATATATTTGCTTTCATTTGTGATTTAATTGAACATTTAATAGAAATTGCAGCTGTGATCCAGTGCTTTACACATCTATCATAGGGCCACATCACACACACAGATATCTGTGCAGATATTGTTCACAGATCTCTGGCTGCAGTGAAATCATGGACACATTGGTCTATTTGTATATGGCCACAAAATGGATCAATTTGTCCATGATTTCACTGCAGCCACAGATGTGTGAACAATATCTGCACAATTATCTGTGTGTGTGACGTGGCCCTTATTCCATAACTCAGATTGACAAAATATGATATCTGCTAGTATAATTCACCAAGTTGTATTCAGTACAGTCTGCACTCACAGAACCTGCACATTTTGGTGACCTGGCTCAGGTATATCTTTGTTATCACTTCTACAGTATGTTGAAGAACAGTCCTCTGGATTGACCCTGTTACTAAGCTCAAACATTTGGGCTACAAGTAATCTTAAAGTTATAAAGTGATTATCTGTAAAACTTAAAGGCTACTTTTAACCGGGGATAATTCTATTTGCCTGACAATATAAGGTTAATCTGCAGGTAAAAAGCGAAGCAATCTTGCCTAGTAGCCTTACTGAAGGTGGCAGCTACTAGAGAAAATGAGCTTTTTTCATCCAAGTAGCTGCTAGTTTTCACTCATGTAGTGCTAGGAGTTTGGATCTCTATTGACATTCTGTGCATTTTGTGGTGCCCCTATGGCAAGGTGCCACAGGGAGGTACTGCACCGCAATTAAAGGTGTGGTGCCTCCGTACCCGTGGACGTTGGGAAATCTTCAGAGTCTGCACCCCAACACCCATACACAGGCCACTTTAGTACAGGGAACTGATATTCAGTAGGTCCCAGGGGGTGGAGCCTAGAGAGCGGAAGACGGGGATTGACAGCAGAGTCAGACAGTTGGTGTGAGAGAGCGAGGAAGAAGGACACAGGGGACCCTGTGGCCTCTTAGGAGAGGGGCGACCCAGACAGGAAAGGGGGTTACTCCAGGACTGGTTGGAGCCAGCTGGAGGCCCACGTCACCATCGGCATACCGGAGCCGAGGTAGATAGAACAAGATTCAACCCTAATTACAGACCTGCAAGCTGAGGACCCGACACACATAGGGAGCCGAAGCACCCCTAAAGAAGCCCAACATCAGTCCCGCAGCTGGGTTCACGACACCGACAAGTCAGAGACTTTAGGTAACAGACCACAAGGACTAGAGACTTGGCTCAAGAGGGGTAAAGACAGACAGAGCAAGAGAGTACCAGGACCACGAGTGCCATATTGAGGGCATCACTGTCAGACTCTGGAGAAACCCCTCACGATCTGCGGTTACAATACCCGTTAACCCAGAATGTACCGTGTACCCATTTCCATGTGGTACAAGTAAAGAACCGTTTGAGCTGAAGTGGTGTCTGTCCTCCTTTCATTAGGCGCCCGGAGGGCTACAGCATCATCACTGGAGGTAAGGACTGCGACTCCCCTCATCAACCCCGCTGCCCTGAGGTAAAGCTCCGCCTCTGGGAGCTGTACTACCAAACTGCATTCCCCATCACCTCAGCGGCCGGCCGCAGCGCTGGTAACCCTATTACCAGGTACCATAGGTGGTGTCACATTACAATTCCTCCATCATCATCACCCCCACCCCCACATTGAGGGTCCAGGGCACGGAACCTGGGAACCGACCAGCCATGATACCCACTGAAGTAACCACCTGTCCCGGTATCCGAGTACCCCCTACACTGTTGACCGACTCACATTTTGCCTCTGTACAAAATGGTGCCTACTGCTGCTTCACTCCTGATCATGTGATCCTCCCCTCTGCCTTTATAAACCTTTCCCTACCGTCCACCTGTGCTTGAGTATTCAATGTGCTTTCCAAGTCTGCTCCACCTCCTGCTGATCCGCTCCGGCTTTTCCAGTTACTGCCTTGGTCTCCAGGAATCTCCTCAGTCTCAGCTACTCTGCTGCTTGTGTGGCACCCCAGAGTCCGGTTGCCACAGTGGCATTGCCTCCCTCGGGAGGGGTGATGTCATGCTTGGAAGCAAGAAGGGGTATCCACACCAGGTAAGCCCACAGCATACAACACCTTTCCTGGCTCCAGACTAGAAGGAGGAGTTCTAAAACTCGGGTTCTTCTCACATCTTCTGTGGACCGTACCCTGGTCTGGACATGCTATCAGTAAAGGTATTACGTACTGTGTGTCTGTCCGTTATTCCACATCTGCAGTCCTGCATCCCAAAGGCCTACCATCGCCATAGACTTCATCGGTTGCCTTGAAGAACCCGATGGACCCGTGGGGAGCAATACACCTTAGCTGCAAGCCCATCATCCACAGAGGTCCCGCACCGCAGCGTTTGCCCCAGTAGCCGAATACCATGGGTGGCGTGATGTCCACTAATCCCAAACTTTTTAAATTGATACCCAGGGTCATGGAGCCGGGTCTCAATCCCTGTGACCCCCTTCCCCCCCGGAAGCATCAAAGCCCGGTTCTGAATATCCCACGAACTTGAGGGGCATCACTTGCAGCTGTCTGTACAATCCGGGAGAATCCGGTTTTCAAAATGGTTTTCTCTTTTGGACGCCTTCCCGCCCCGCTGCGAATGGCAGTCCGCAGCCACCCCAGAAAATAGCGCGTTCATTGAAGCGCCATGTTCTGATGCTGAACCCAACTCTCCCAGGACCCTGGTGCAGTGGCTCACAGGGTAATAAAGGGGTTAGGGCCAGCTTTTTGTTATCAGCTGGCCCTAAGCCCGAAATTCATGGGGTCACGCCAATATTAGACATGACCCCATGAATTTCTATTAAATTGTTTAAATAAAAACACAACACCAAGAAAAATTATTTTTATTTGAAAAAAAAAAAAAAAAAAAACACACTTGGGAACCCATCTTTAATTAAAAAAATATCCTCTTCGGTCCGACGTAGTCCAATCCAGGGTTCTTCTTTAGCTCTGCTACATCTCTGGTAGAGAACCCCCACCAGAGATGTAGCAGAGCTGTGCACCCTGGCGTGTGAAAGTTCATGTCAGTTCATGCATGCAAGCATGAACTTGCATGAACCCTGCCAGGTCAGCATTGCTAGTTCAAATGAACAGCTGACCTGAGTCAGCTGTTCATTTGAAACTACAGGCGGGAAGGCGTCCAAAAGAGAAAACCAGTTTGAAAACTGGATTCTCCCGGATTGGACCGGGGCAACACAACCGCGGACAGATCCCTGCTTGCCGCGGTCGGTTCTGCGCTCCCCGGCTGCCTGACAGCAGGATCCTCCACTCCCCCCGCAGCCTCCCCACCTGATGCCGTGTACCATTTCGGATACTAAACAATTCAGAGAGGGAGCCATTTACTCTTATGCGAGCCAATGGACAAGTATAGATTGCTCCTATTCTGTGCATCATCACCTCCAGGAGGCCCACATTTGCGAGTGAGGTAAACATAAGTCCCCAGTGCACCCTGTCAAATGCTTTCTCCGCGTCTACTGACAGGATGTACATCGGGGTCCCCCTCCTACTGACTCTGTCTATTAAAGCTATTGAGCAGATAGTATTGTCTCTGGCTTCTCGGCCAGGAACAAATCCCACCTGATCAGCATCAATTACATCGAAAAGGCATAACTCAGCCTGTTTGAGATTAATTTGGCATATAATTTGATATCTAAGTTTATTAGTGATATCGGTTGGTAGCTTCAGCAACAGGATGGGTCCTTCCCAGGTTCTAGGAATGAGCACTATGTGAGCCATTAGGGCCTATGAGGGAAAAGAGCCACCCGCAGAGACATAGCTGCACATGTGGCACCCCTGCGACCAGGGTGGCCACATAGGGAACTGCAGCCAAGCAGAGAGATAGACAGTTTGAACACCAAACACACACACCACTAAGAGGCAGCACCCAACCCGGAGCCCAGAATTCTAGGCAGGCAAGGGGTGGTGGGTTTAGAGGAAAGTGGGTGGGAATGAACGTAGATCAGGTGACAGAAAGCTTAAATGGAGTAGGCTGAGAAGCAAAGACACAGTGAGCCAAGCTGAAAAGACACCAAGCAGAGAGTGACACACATCCGGTGGGGTTGGGCTTCATGGAGATGCAGAATCCACAGAGTCACAGAAACCATGGAGAGAAACCTCGTCCATAGCCGGCATCCAAGGGGAGTGTGAGGAAAGAAACCGAACCAGTAGCACTGGGTCCGAGGAATACGGCAGCACTGACTAACGGGTGGAGACGTTTTCCCTATTGTGCTGGAGTCACACGAGCTAGAAGGAGTCTGGTAACGCCTTGCAGGAAAGGGTTGCTGCAGACTAGGCACAGAGCAGAATGAAGGGTACCGATGATTCACCCGGCTTCCCAGATTAACCTGTCCAGATCAGGCAGTAAATCACTACAATGACACTCTCAGAAGCTCCCTGGACCAAGTAGCGGTCCTCACCCTCAGAACCTCCAAACAGAGAACAAAACAGCCTTGGCTCACATCACAAACTCGATTCCTCCAGCGATGCTCTAGGAGTGCTGAACGTCTATGGAGGAAAACTCGCTCACCAGGAGACTTTATCCACTATAAATTCATGCTCAAAACTTACAACTCTGCCCTTCACCTTGCCAAACAGACCTACTTCACCACCCTGGTCTCCTCACTATCCAACAATCCAAAAAAACTCTTTGACCCCTTTCACTCTCTCCTCAGTCCTAAAGTGCAGGCCCCCATCACTGACCTCTGTGCTGATGACCTGGCTTCCTATTTCATGGAGAAAATAGACAACATCCGCCAGGAAATCAGCTCTCAGCCTCCAAGCGCTGCCACCCCCATTCTTCCCCACATCTCCTCCGGATCACTCTCCACATTTGACCCAGTCACAGAAGAAGAAGTCTCCAGGCTCCTTTCTTCCTCTCATCCCACCACATGCACTCCTGACCCCATTCCCTCACACCTTCTCCAGTCCCTCTCTCCAGTCATCACCACTCATCTAACCAAAATCTTCAATCTCTCCCTCTCTTCTGGCATCTTCCCCTCCTCCTTCAAACACTCGATCATTACTCCATTATTAAAAAAAACCTCTCTCGACCCATCCTGCACAAATAACTACAGACCAGTCTCCAATCTCCCCTTCATCTCTAAACTCCTGGAGCACCTGGTCTACTCCCGCCTCACCCATTACCTCTCCAATCACTCTCTTCTAGATCCATTACAGTCTGGTTTCCGCTCCCTTCACTCTACAGAAACTGCCCTCATCAAAGTGAGCAATGACCTTCTGACAGCAAAACGTAATGGTGACCACTCTCTGCTTATTCTCCTTGACCTCTCTGCAGCTTTTGACACTGTCAACCATCAGCTCCTACTCTCTATGCTGCACTCCATTGGCATAAAGGACACTGCTCTCTCCTGGCTCTCCTCCTATCTTTCTGACCGCTCTTTCAGTGTATCTTTTTCTGGCTCCACTTCTTCCCCTCTTCCTCTCACTATTGGAGTCCCTCAGGGTTCAGTCCTTGGCCCTCTCCTCTTCTCTCTCTACACAGCCCCGATTGCACACACCATCAGCAGATTTGGCTTTCAGTACCATCTTTATGCTGATGACACACAACTATAAACTTCAGCCCCTGACCTTACCCCTGCGGTATTAAAGAACACCAATGACTGTCTAGCTGCAGTTTCCAATTTCATGTCCGCTCTCTATTTGAAACGAAAACCTTCCAAAACTGAACTTCTTCTGCTCCCCCATCCACTAACCTCCCTAAATCGGACATCTCTCTCTCAGTTTGCGGCACCACGATAACGCCTAGGCAGCAGGCTCGCTGTCCGGGTGTTATGTTTGACACCGATCTCTCCTTCTCCTCCCATACACAATCTCTCGTCCACTCCTGTCGCTTACACCTGAAGAATATCTCTAGAGTCCGCCCCTTTCTCACCATGGAAACAACAAAAACCCTCACCGTGGCCCTAATCCATTCCCGCCTTGACTATTGCAATTCTCTATTAAGCGGCCTCCCCTCACCAGACTTTCTCCTCTCCAGGCCATCCTTAATGCAGCAGCCAGGATCACCCATCTGGCCAATCGTTACTCAGATGCCTCTGCTCTTTGCCAGTCATTGCACTGGCTGCCTGTACACTACAGGATCAAATTCAAATTGCTTGTTCTCACCCACAAAGCTCTTCACAATGCAGCACTTGCCTACATTTCCTCCCTCAACTCTGTCTATCACCCCACCCGTTCTCTACGTTCTTTAAATGACCTTCGACTAACATTTGCACTAATCCGATCCTCCCACTCCCGGCTCCAAGACTTCTCCAGAGCTGCACCAATCCTCTGGAATGCTTTACCCCAAGAAATCAGGACTATCCACAACTTGCATGGCTTCAGACGATCCCTAAAAACACATCTTTTTAAGGTGGCCTATCATACTCCCTAATAGGAGTCCTTTGTACTGTAGATAGTGAATGGGCTATCTCTCTTGACATCACTTCTACAAACTCCACCAAACCAAAAAGGTCTACACAGACTGTCTGATGACCATCCATGTAAGCTTATTTCTATGCCCCATTTCCTCAAGATGCCTGGACCATTAGTGTAATAAGCCCCTGTACCTTGTGCAACTCCTATCCCATTGTAGATTGTAAGCTCTTTTGAGCAGGGTCACCTTCATTTCTTGCTTTATTTATTGTATTTTCTTTTTTTCATTGATTATATGCCTATTGTTTTGTATCCATTCTTGTATTGTATTTGCTCTCTACTGTAATTACTTACTGTATTATATTTTCTGTACTCTAACCCTACATTGTAAAGCGCTGCGGAATATGTTGGCGCTATATAAATAAAGCTTTATTATTATTATATAATTAACCGACGAGGAGCTTTAACTCCAGGTTGGAGTTCCTAACAAAAAGGGTAGGAAGCACAGAAGCAACCACGAGGACCCACAAGGGTCCGAGCTGCCGCTATACTACCCGGGGAGACAGAGCAAGAGAGAGAACAGCCTGAAAGGACTTAGAAGGAATGAGGGGTCTCAGAGTGACGGCCTGGCTGCAGTGGGTTCAGTGTTACCAGAGTGAATTGACTGTAACTTGTGTTAAGAACTGCACTGTGAACTACTGTGAATTGTCTGAAGAGCTGACAAGTAAACCCGGTGAACCCTGCCTGAGTGTCCGTGTTTGATTCCAGGTCTATTGAACTTTACATACCGTTTATCCTGTCAGGAGCAGCCCGACCCACGACGGGCTCATCCATCTGGCTGCAGCCCCATCATCCATCCATCCTCCAGGCAGAGCAGCGCTGCAGCGGTGGTCCCATTACTGACCACAACCCATGGGTGGCGTCACGACAAACATTATCCCCTGTATATATCTCCCTTTTACTTGTGTGAACCCGGGACACGGTTCGGAGCAGGACCTCCGTGACAACCCACAGCAGTACCCCGG
Source organism: Allobates femoralis (assembly GCA_033576535.1). Taxonomy (NCBI): domain Eukaryota; kingdom Metazoa; phylum Chordata; class Amphibia; order Anura; family Aromobatidae; genus Allobates; species Allobates femoralis. The sequence goes on along the minus strand of JARQOC010000005.1, from coordinate 220,334,189 downwards.
TCCGGTACCGAGTACCCCATCCCAGTGGGCTCCACAACTTGGCGTCACGAACTGGATGGACCCAGTCCAAAAGAACTGGACCCTGTGTGCCTGAAGAACGTGTTCTGGACTCTTCCCGCCAAATCTGGGCTTAATGGCGGCCATGGATGCCTGAAGCCATGTGCAAGGGAGGCGTGCCCAGACCCCCCCATCGTGGGCAGGCCCGGTCAAAAGCAGGAAAAGAAAGGCCCGCCCTGGCTCCCCTTAACTCCAAGGAAGCCAGCCATCAATCCCAAGGAGGAGCCCCCGCCCCCAAGTACGCTCACCAATGAGAAGATGGCGAAAGCTGAAGAGGAAGTCGTCGCCCCGGAAAGGCGGGACAGGAAACCGGGTGCGGAGCAGTCGCCATTACAATTTGAGTACATGCGGATGGAAGAGAAGGACCCCGAGGAGAGGGCTGCAGTCGGAAGATCTACAGTGATCCCGGAGGGCCCACGGAACGCACCAGTGGAGGAACCCAGCCAGGGAAAGAACTCTAGTGACCAAGGCGGCATGCCGGAAGGCGGAGAGAGACATCCGGAAATCCAAGACACCCCGATGGGTGTAATGCGGCTGCTGCCCCTACAGATGACCCTGGACCAAGTAGAGCAGAGGACCTGGATTCGAATTGATGTGCAGCAGAATCAGCAGTCGGTGTCTACACAACGGCTGGGTTGGCGCCACTAGTAGTCGCACTGGGAGCGAGGAAACATGCCGCACCGCGACTTTGATTGATTTATCCATCCCCGGAGCTGCAGCGCGTCCTGCCTTGGGAGGGACTGACCCACTAAGAACCCTGGAGGAGGGATGGTTGCCACAGCCAAAGCCCCTGATTCCCGTGCCAACAACATTAGAGGTGAGAGGGGAACAGCTCCACTGCTGGTGGGAGAGGAGTGAGAACTGTGATGACTTTATGGGCTTTCTAGGAGACCCTGGCAGTGCAGTGGGACCAGCAGAACTTATTACCCGGGAAGAGTATATTTGACGCTGTGTGCATAAGTGGGAAAAAGAAGAGATTGAACGGCAGGTACAAAAGCAAGTTATTATTGCCCGTACTAAAGAGAAAAAGGCAGAGGCTCGTCGCGACCAGGAAGTGCGCAGATCCCCGCGGCACCAAGGACAGATAGTCAAGATAATAGAGGGTAAAGGATTTGCATTCGCTCGTGAACCCAATGCATTAAGAGACATATTCATCAACAGACGAGATGTAGAGGAATATTTGCCTGCAGACCACCCGGACAGGAAAGTGACCATTGGAGAATGGGTCTCTTACAATGTTATGCAAGGAGAGAGAAGTCCATATGGGGTTAAGATAAAGAGACTGTGCTTAAGGATGCAAGAAGAAAATGAGCCCCCAGCCTTAGAGGATCCTGAATCTGATCCAGTCATTTACACGGATTCCACAAATGTTACTGAGACTGTTACAGCAAAACCCACAGCTGACGCAGCTACCCAGACGCCCAGCAGCTCTCTGTTAGTGCAGAGTTGGAACTGTTTCCAAGGAGAGCGCCACAGATCTTGCCATGGAAGGTAGAGAAGAAGCAGGAATAAAGAAACCCGGATTCATCGTGAAGAAACTGTAAGTGTGAATGCGATGTGATCCTTGATGGCCCAATCCCAATTCTGAATGAATGATAGCCTTTTTCCCCTGTTTGTCTTTTATTTGTTGATTGACATTATTATCACGGACGATGATGTGATAAAAACTTTCCTTTGTATATAGTTGAGCACTGGTATGCTCCCAATTGGTTTTAAGATCAAAGTACACTTTTAAGACAGTGCATAGAACTTGAACTTGAACTGAACTTGCAGAGTGCTTTGGAACTGCAATTGAAGCACTTGTCCTTTTGAACGTTTTGCACTTTTTGAGAAACTGTTTGCACTTTTGAAGAACTTTTATACTTTTGCTAGAAAGTAATGTGCTTTTGCTACTTTTGCTACTTTTATACTTTTACAGGAAAAGTAATGTTTTAGTGAATATTTAAATGTGAAGTTTTAGCACTTAACCTGGTAGAGTGTCCAAGAGGGTGGAGGAACTGGATTAACCTCCATACACACTAAGTTAAGGAAAGCAAGTGCCTGGGGTGGTATAGCGAATCCAGGCCTCCTAAGCAGAAACACCTGTGGACAAATGTAAATAGTTAATGTAATGTTAAAAGACCCGTGCCTCCTTAAGTGGAAGATCAAAATATGCTTAATGTTATTGTTATGAAAAATAAAAATGCTTTTCAGGGGGATCCATGCCGGACGGCGTGGGAACACGCCGTTTTAACTCCGGGGGAATGTGGCGCCCCTGCGACCAGGGTGGCCACATAGGGAACTGCAGCCAAGCAGAGAGATAGACAGTTTGTACACCAAACACCCTCACGGACACACACACCACTAAGAGGCAGCACCCAACCCGGAGGCCAGAACTCAAGGCGGGCAAGGGGTGGTGGGTTTAGAGGAAAGTGGGTGGGAACGAACGTAGATCAGGTGACATAAAGATTAAATAGCAGTAAAAGAGGAGCAAGGAGTTAGTAGGCCGAGGGTACCGACCAGTAAAAACCCAGAGTAGGCCGGAGTAGGCTGAGAAGCAAAGACACAGTGAGCCAAGCTGAAAAGACACCAAGCAGAGAGTGACACACATCCCGGTGGGGTTGGGCTCGATGGAGATGCAGAATCCACAGAGTCACAGAAACCATGGAGAGAAAGCTCGTCCATAGCCGGCATCCCAGGGGAGTGTGAGGAAAGAGACAGGACCAGCAGCACTGGGTCCGAGGAACATGGCAGCACTGACTAACGGGTGGAGACGTTTTTCCAATTGTGCTGGAGTCACATGAGCTAGAAGGAGTCTGGTAACGCCTTGCAGGAAAGGGTTGCTGCAGACTAGGCACAGAGCAGAATGTCGGCTCTGAAGGGAACCGATGATTCACCCAGCTTCCCAGATTAACTGATGGGGAGCTTTAAGTCCAGGTTGGAGTTCCTAACAAAAAGGGTAGGAAGCACAGAAGCAACCACGAGAACCCACAAGGGTCCGAGCTGCCGCTATGCTACACGGGAAGACAGAGCAAGAGAGAGAACAGCCTGAAAGGACTTAGAAGGAGTGAGGGGTCTCAGATTGACGGCCTGGCTGCAGTGGGTTCAGTGTTACCGGAGTGAATTGACTGTAACTTGTATTAAGAACTGCACTGTGAACTACTGTGAATTGTCTGAAGAGCTGACAAGTAAACCCGGTGAACCCTGCCTGAGTGTCCGTGTTTGATTCCAGGTCTATTGAACTTTACATACCTTTTATCCTGTCGGGAGCAGCCCGACCCGCAGCGGGCTCATCCATTTGGCTGCAGCCCCATCATCTATCCATCCTCCTGGCAGAGCAGCGCTGCAGCGGTGGTCCCATAACTGACCACAACCCGTGGGTGGCATCACGACAAACATTATCCCCTGTATATATCTCCCTTTTAATTGTGTGAACCCGGGACACGGTCCGCAGCAGGACCTCCGTGACATCCCCCAGCAGTACCCCGATCCGGTACCAAGTACCCCGTCCCAGTGGGCTCCACACACACCTCAAGGAATGTTGAGTTTAGAAGGGGGAAACATTTTGAAAAACCTCACCGTAAAGCCATCCGGCTCGGAACTTTTACCGATCTTCAAGGCTTGATTACATCCGTTACTTCCTCTTATGTAAAGGCCGTTTATAATTTAGCTATCTTAGGATCTGATAGTTGGGGAAGATGATTTTTCTGGAGAAAAGTGGCTATCTTCTCTTTTAAATGAGGGTCAGGTAGATCATGGTAATGCCTTTTGATATTATATAAAGAAGTATAGAATTGCTGAAAGCAGTAAAGTATGTCTTTAGTCCTATGTAGTTTTTCCCCTCTATTGTCTAGGGGTCTCAAACTCGGCTGGGTTGGTGGGCCGCACATAGAAAAATTTTTTTATCGGGGGCCGCATTGCTTGTAGGACTAAGGGTACCGTCACACTAGGTGACATCGCCGGAGATATCGCAGGCGACACACGGGAGCGCGCACATTTTTGCCACCCCGTCAGCGTCGTGTGTTTAGACGCGGCGATACCTTCGGTGATGCTTTGGCGATGTTTCAGGCAATGTCGCTGTTGGGGTGTCTAGAAACCCCAGCAGGGATCCTGTAACATGGGAGCCTATGGCTCCCTTCGCCTGTAACATCGCTATTCGCGATGTTACACAGGGCGATGCTTACACATCGCCTGAGAGTGGTTGCCTGGTTTCACAGCAGTGCGATGTCACCTGGTGTGACGGTACCCTGACATTTTTAGTAATACCAGATTTTTTGGTCAATGTAGTAACGTCCAAATCCTGGTCCCTTTCTTGTTGTAATGTCCCCATACTGGTCCCCATCCTGGTCGCCCTCTTGTACTAATATCCCCAACCTGATCCCCTTCTATAGTAATGTTCCCCGTGCTGGTCCCTTTTTGTAATGATGACCCCCTTACTGATCCCCTTTTGTAGTGATGTCACCATCCTGTCCCCCATGCTGGTCCCCTTTTGTAGTGATGTCCCCATCCTGGCCCCCATAGTGTAGTAATGTCCCCCATGCTGGACCTCTTTTTTAGTGATATCCCCAACCTGGTCTGCCTTCTTTTTACACACTCAGACATATTCACTCACAATCACACCCACTCACACATTAACTCACCCACACTCACATTAACTCACACTCTCACACTCACGTGGAACAAAAGGGGGGGAAAGCACAACCCATGAGCGGTACCTGGTGGTCTAGTGAGGGCGTCAATAACAGATATGGTGGGTTCGCATCTCACCTTTGGAGGTTCTGCAACCCTGCACAACCTCGGCGTATCGCAGTGGATGGCTCCGGACTCCAGTGGTCGGGGTTTCCTCCACGAGCAGCTCCTTCTTCCAGTCAGTTGACACGAGCAGCCGATCACCTGCCCCTGTGACGTTCTCAGCTACGTCACTGCAGGACCTTTGGATTCTGTTAGCGGTGACTTTGGCTCACAGCTGCTCCTGCTGCAAACCTAGGATGGGGATATGATATTTGTACAGAAGTGTGTGATTATAACAGAAGCGCTAGAGCACAGGAGGCACACGTTTAATTACCTTTAATATACCACAACATGTTTCCACGGCGGCCCGCCGTCTTCATCAGGTAAATCCACCTGATGAAGAATGCAGACCACCAAGGACTTTTGTTATAATCACACACTTCTGTACAAAATCGCGTACTCTGACACCCTCACGCATTCACACTCACAAGCACCCCACAGGCTCTCTGACACCCACAGGCACTCTGACACCCACAGGCACTCTGACACCCACAGGCACTCAAGAGGCACTCTCAAGACAGGCACTCACACACACAGGCACTCACACACAGGCACTCACGAACACAGGCAGTCACGAACACAGACACTCATGCTCACAGGCACTCGCGCTCACAGACACTCACGCTCACAGACACAGGCGCTCACAGGCACTCACAGGCAGTCACAGGCATAGACACTCACAGGCACTCACACTCACAGGCACTCACACTCACAGGCACTCACAAGCACTCGCACTCACAGGCACTCACAAGCACTCGCACTCACAGGCACTCGCACTCACAGGCATAGGCACTCACAGGCACTCACGCTCACAGGCACAGGCACTCACACTCACAGGCACTCACGCTCACAGGCACTCACAGGCACTCACACTCACAGGCACTCACACTCACAGGCATGCACAGGCACTCACAGGCACAGGCACTCACAGGCACAGGCACTCACACTCACATGCACAGGCACTCACAGGCACAGGCACTCACACTTACAGGCACTCACACTCACAGGCACTCACAGGCACAGGCACTCACACTCACAGGCACTCACACGCACAGGCACTCACACGCACACTCACAGGCACTCACACTAGCACACACTTTTATTACACTAACCATGCTGGTCCAGTGCATGGGGACCCTTGGGCTTCCCTGTGCGGCCCCCGGCACTTTGGACAAAGAACCATGCTGGCGGCGGTCCAGTGCATGGTGCCGCCGCTTTCTCCGCTATAACATTACTTGCGGCCGCTTCACTGTCTCTGCCGCTCGCTCTGCAAGTTCAATGCGAGTCACCGTCAGCCAATGAGAGGCCCGCAGGTGACGTCAGTGGCCTCTCATTGGCTGAGGGCTTGTATTGAGCTTACAGAGCGGCAGAGCGAGCGGCAGAGACAGTGAAGCGGCCGCAAGTAATGTTATAGCGGAGAAAGCGGCGGCACCATGCACTGGACCGCCACCAGCATGGTTCTTGGTCCAAAGTGCTGGGGGCCGCACAGGGAAGCTCCAGGGGCCGCATGCGGACCGCAGGCCGCGAGTTTGAGACCCCTGGTCTAGTATATAAGGAATAAATGGGTTAGTAATTCTTGGGTGTAAGACTCTGGATAATAATTTGTCGCTTCTATTGCCTAATTTGGAAAACTGGTATTTGATCTTGCCCCTAAAACTGCAGCCTTTCTGGTCTAGGAGAGAGTAGATTGTGGTGTAATGATAAGAGTTGGGCATATTGAGAAGGGGTTGGGGTTTGTTTATGCTGGGATTCCATTTGGGAAATTTGAAAGAGAAGGGTGTTTATTTCTGCTACTGTCGAGCCCCAGGCCCTGGGGTACTCGGGTATCAGGCTTGGTGCTTGTTCTCACGAGGGATGTCACGGGTGGCAGAGTCTTAGCCCGTGGCCTGGGTGACACTTCAGTAAGGGGTGTATGTACAGGGGATTAGAGTTTGTCATGTGACGCGACCTATAGTACCTGGTGATGGGTCACCAGCACCGCCACAGTCCTCAGGAGTTCGATGGTAATGCGGCTGAGTTGGCAAAGCTCCCTACAGGTGGAGCTGGTCCTCGGGGCAGCATTCCTGCAAGCAAACAGGTTGATGGAGATAACCACACAAAGGCAAAGTCACTTTCTCCTGGGTACTTTACTGTAAACGTTCAGCAGCAAAATACAGAGTCCACAGTTCAGCAAGATGGTAAGCAAACAGGTAGCTCTATGGGTGGCTGCAAGTGGATGCCAGGTGGTATGGTGGAACCCATGTTAAACCTTAGTTGACGAACTCATGTCCTTTCTTCCCCGCCTAGGATGAGTCTATACCCAATGGCTCCGTTTAGGTAGACTTGGGGTTCCCCTCCTTCGTGGTGAGGAAGCAGGCAGACCGCTCTGTCTAGCAGGGTGCTGTGGCGATAAACGGACCACAGCAGCCATTTGACAACTGCAAAGATAGACTTTGGCCGGATCTTCAGGCCTGGCGTTCCCGTGGTGGACTAGAGAATCCCCTGGAGTGTAGTTGCCCCACGCTGGGGTTCCCCCTTTTCTCTCTAGGGCCCAGACTCCGCACGTCAGGTGCCCTCTTCCGGGATCCCCTCAGGCACCTCTCTCTCCTTTCCTCCATATCAGCGTAGAGCTGTCCGGGTATACCTTCCGCCTCGCTCCACACTCTTTCTCCTCTCCTCCTCCTCCGACTGTCCTGACTCTCAGACGTCCATTGTCTGACTATTCTTTCCTACTGACTGACCTCCTTTGTTCCCCCTAGAGGTGAATATAGCTCCCTCCCGGCTAACCTCCCACTAGTATTCTAATGTGGGAGAGCAGGAATGAATCCTACCCACCAACCTAGGATCCACCTGCAGCTGGGAAAGATTGCACCTCTTCTACGGGTACAATACCCCACTGTGTCACCTGACTACGTGGGGCACCTCACTACTCTATCTTTATTAAGTTGTGAACCGTGGGCTATCAAAACACCTCTCTGGACACTTTTGAGTGATTCCCATTTTATTAGTGCTAAGCGTGAGGGGGAGATAAACAGAGGCATGATCGGACCAAAGAATCAAGACGATCTCTACCTCCGCACCAGACTCTAGAAATGAATGTAAAATAAGGAAGTGGTCAATTCTGCTATATGTGGAAAACACGGGGGAATAGAATGTGCAATCTTTGGTGTTTGGGTGGAGGATCCTCCAGATGTCGACCAGATGGAGGCTATGCCAGTGTCGTCTAAGGTGATGTAGAGATGGCGCAGAGCGGTAAGATTTACCTATAGATATGTCGATCTGCAGATGCATAGGGAAGTTAAAATCCGCTCCCAGGACGATTTGGAAAGGTACCTGGGAAGTCCTCCAGTTTTATGCGACAGTCCGCCCCAAACTTCCTTAGGCCACTGTTTGGATAGCATAGGTTAGCAAAAGTGCATGTGGACCAAGACAACTGCAGGAAAAGCAATCAACCTAGTGGATCAATAATGGTACCTTTACACGCCGCTACAGAAGGTTGAAAACAACCGGGTTTCGGAGACAAATGTATCTTACACCTTTAAATCAACCCGAGGTAGCGGTGTGTAAACAAGCTCGTTGCCACCCATCCCTTTCGGCACCTGTTTCAGAGCAGTGCTCTAAAACAGGTTGATTTCAACGCGATGGTAGCGGCGTGTAAATGAGGAAAGGTGCTCTGCAGAAGGTAACTTGAGGCACCCGGCGGTGCATCCAGAGATAGATTAAACCTTCTGTAGAGCACCTTGTAGCGGCGTGTAAAGGTGGTATCGGGTACCGTTTTCAACCGTTGGTATGTGCTCATGCACGTGAAACACCCGGTTGTTTCCAACCTTCTGTAGCGGCGTGTAAAGGTACCATAAGAGTTTTGTGAATAGTTGCTGAAGGATTTGTGGAACCCGATCGAAACCCTCTTTGATTTGGAGTCGGGGTTTGTGCAGTGGAACCATAGAGGATAATATCCTGACTCACATTGGGGAACTGAGTCAGACCGGAAATGTGTCTCCTGGAGCATTAACTCTAAGACTTTACGTTTATGGGAAGAATAGGATATTTGTGTCATCTTTTCTGGCTGATTAAACCCTTTTACATTGTATGAGCAACATTTTAACTTATCCATATGAAAAGTTATGTGGTATGTGTGTTCATGGTGTCACGGTGCCTTCCTGGGACAGGAAGGGTGAAGAGGGAAAAAAGAGAAAAAGAGAAAAAATAGGAAAGAAAGGTAATCATGAGTATTATGCTTATACTGTGGTAAATGTCAAAACGAACAGGTGCAAAATTTGGACAGTAGGTCATACTATTCAGCACTGAGGGGTGTGCATGATAGCCGAGGGACTGCGTTTCTGTCTCGATGCCCCACCACGGTTATTCGTATCGTATATGGGTTGGAATAAACACAATTGCAAACAAAGAAAAATAACAATGAATAGCAAAAACAGCGGGAACAGTGTGAACCATGGGTATTCATAAAATGACGGTCTTAATTGGGATCATCAGTGAGCAATTTCTGTTGCCAAGAAAGCTACAATGACTGATCCATCTCATGGTCTTGTATAACGTCAGTTGATTGAGGTATATTGGTCCATATCCATAGTATAAGTTCACCAAAGGATGGGAGGATGTCAGAAGCTATGTAGTAAGCTGTGTGACGTGAGCCAGGTCAATAAGCCTGTAACTGATATAACAGTAATGTCTAACCTGGCATATATTTCTTGAGGAGAGGCTTTGAGACAACCACCATCATTGGAGTGGTTTTATAGGAGATATCAGGGATGAATGCAGGGAGATCAAGCAAGGGGGTGTTTCAGTCCGCCTTGTCCTGTGAGGACGTGCGTCAAGGGTTTCTTTCCCTGATGACCCTCTGCTATCTTGGAGGTGGTGTGGGGAGTTGGTGGGGTCCCAGGCCAGTCTGGTAGGTTAATCGCGAGGAGGTCAAAGGCACTTAAAAAGGCGACAAGGTCCTCCAACCTATGGAATGAGGCTGATTTCCCATCCTTAGATGCTTGCAGCTGAAAGGGAAACCCCCATCTGTAGGGGATGTCCCTGTCTTTTAGGAGTGCGAGAAGGGGTCTCAGTCCTCTACTCCGCTGGAGCATGCGTCTGGCTAGGTCGGACATAAACATTATGTTCGTGTCCATGAAAGTGATTTGGGCTTTTTGCCTTACCGCAGCCATTGTGGTATCTTTAACTGTAAAGAAGTGGACACTGCAGATCACATCTAAGGGTCTGGACTCTGCAGGAGGTCGGGGGGACCTGGTCAAACTCAATGACCTTATCCTGGTCTTCCCCCAGAATATGGTTGAACAGTTGTTGCACCACTCTGCTTAGGTCTAGGGGCAAAACAGATTCAGGGAGCCCCAGTTGTGGATATTGTTCCGCCTATTTTGGTTCTCAAGATCCTCTTGATCATGCAGCAGCTCTTCTATTTTAGCAGGATGGACCTCAATGCGCCTCCTGTGGGCCTTCAATTCCCCCAAAACCCCCTCCTGAGCTCTCTCCATCTCCTCCACTATGTAGGTGAACTCAGCTTTAAGATTATGCAGTTCTTTTTTGTAAGAGCCCTCTAGCCTGCAGCAAAAGTTCTCTAAATTCCTTTTTGAGGGTAAAAATAAATTATGTATTTACTTAACTCAGAGATGTTAAGATCCCCTGCTGCTTCCAGGCTGTCGTCAGTATCGCTGAGAACTTTCAGCTGCTCTTCTTGCTGGTGTCCCCTGTCTCCTCTCTCCCACGGTAAAGAGCCTGCATGATGTACTGCCGGTGCCATTTTGGGGGCTGTGGTCCCAAGGAGAGCTGAGGCACTGGAACATAGATAACGGTCCATACTGCTTGGATCTCTGGTATCTTTGTCTCCGGGACCTCTGGTGAGCTTCCTACTTTTCCCCATGTGAAATAGTAGCTGGGAAACTGTATATTAACAGCGGTGGAGGCTTTGTGGCACGGAGCTGCAGCAGACTGCATCTCACTCCTCCATCAGCAAGCCACGCCCCCCCCCCAAAGGAGTGCTATTTGAATTTTTGAACAGACAATTGGCTGAAATTGTTAAGTGACTCCATGTTGCATTTGGAGAGCCCCTGATATGTCTAAAGCCCCTGATGTGCCTAAACTGTGAGAACAAACAAAACGTACCCCATTTTAGAAACTAGAGCTCCCCATGGAATTTATCTAGATGTGTGAACCCCATGTAATTCACAGAATTTTATAATCTTGAGCAGTGAAAATTTACAAGTACTTATTTTGTAAAAAATGTTCTTATAGCCCCAATTGCTCAAAATTTGTTTTGCAACTTCTTTAGAGTATACCGATACCCCATATGTGCTGCAAAACTACTGTTTGTGCACATAGCATGGCTTGGGAGGGAAGGGGCGTCATTTGATGTTTTCTAACGGAAAATTGGCTGCAATTGTTACCAGACTCCATGTCATCTTTGGAGAGCCCCTGATGTGCCTAATTAGTAAAAAACAAAACAAAAGTGATCCCATTTTGGAAACTACTATGTAGATGTGTGGTGAGCACTTTGAACTCCCAGGTGTTTCACAGAATTTTATAACATTGAGTTGTAAAATTGAAAAAGTTAATTTTTTCCATAATAATATTCTTTTAGTACCAATTTTTTCATTTTTACAAGAGCAACAGGAGAAAATGGATTCCAAAATTTCTTTTGCAACTTCTCATGAGTACGCTGATACCCTATATGTGGTGGAAAATCACTGTTTCTGCACAGGGTTCCGAAGGAAAGGAGCACCATTTAACGTTTTATATTGAAAATAGGCTGGAATCATTAGCAAACTCCATGTCATGTTTAGAAAGCCCCTGATGTGCCTAAACAGTAGAAACCCTATACAATTTATTTAGATGTGTGGTGAGTACTTTGAACACCCAGATGCTTCACAGAATTTTATAACATTCAGCAAATAAAAATAAAAAAGTATATTTTTTCCACGAAAGCGCCAATTTTTACATTTTTGCAAGGGCAACAAAAGATAAATGATTGCATAATTTCTTGTGAAATTTCTTCTGAGCATGATGATACCTCATATGTGGTGAAAATCGGTCTTTGAAGGGAAGTAATGAAGTTTGGAGCTTATATTTTGGTAGAATGGTCTGCGGGTGTAATATCGCATGTGGTTAGCCCTTGATGTACCTAAATAATGGAACTCTCCCACAAATGACTCGATTCTGGATTGTAGACCAGCCTAATAAATTTATTCAGATGTATGGTGAGCGCCTTGAACTTACAGGTGCTTCATAGAATTTACAATGTTGAAGCGTGAAAATGAAAAAATGTAATTCTTCCACAAAAATGTTGTTTTAGTACCAAATATTTTCATTTTCACAAGGGTAGCAGGAGAAAATGGAGCCCCAAAATTTGTTGTGCAATTGCTACTGAGTACAAAGGATGCATCGTATATGGTGGAAAACCACTGATTGTGTGTACTACAGGGTTTGGGAGGGAAGATGTGCCATCTGATTTTTGGAGCACAGATTTTCTAAAATAGTTTGTGGACTTCATTTGCAGAGCCCCTAAGTGCCAGAACAGCAGAAACCTACTCAAGTGACTATGTTTTGGAAATTACACCCTTTCGGGATTTCATCTATGTGTGTAGTAATGATTCTATCACTGGAAATCACCCATGGAGTCAAACACAGTGAATGTTGTATTATTAAAAATTGCAAATAAGCTCTTGTAGTGCCCAGTAAATTGTAGTGCCCCCACATTGTGCCCAGCTTGTGCTTCTGGAGAAACACACCCCTTAACTTAAGCAGACCTACTCATCACAACAATACCAAAAATTTGGACATCAACTGTGGTGTAGACATTGTGGGGCTCAGTAGCGAGGGGAGCTTTTGGATTTGGGAGTGCAGGTTTTGCTGGTTTTCTTCTTTTTTTTTTTTTGGGAGGGGGGCTGAGAAGCCATGCCATAGTGCTTTTCTAGAACTTTTGTGCCACCAGTAATGTGAAAGTATGGCGCTTTGCCACAGGGGCGCCACATTCCCCTTTGGTTAAATACACTCGTCCTCGAGTGTGAGTGTATAAAACCTTACCGGGCTTAAGCCAAAAATTTTCCTTTTTATTACAATCAACGGGTAACTTCAAACAATAACACCATAAGATTGTTTTGGTAATCTTCCTTTTTGCAGGAGGTACTGTGCTTTAAACGTTGCAAACTATAATAACATTTTTGTCAACATCGGCTTAACGGGGATCGGGTAATGAGTCTCTGATTATTGTTCATCAGGTTTAAGAAAACATCTGCATACTGTACATTTATGTCCATGTACTGCAAGAAAACATCAACAAGTCACTGCAAGAAAAGGCATTTAAAAGAATTGTTTGCATTTATGGCAATGCAATACCGGGTCAGGCTTTTCATTCTTCAACTTTACTGACCCGGATTGCAAATCACCCGCGAGGACCTGCGTGGCGTTCATAAGTTATTACATCCCCACGGTACAGGTCCCGGCTGGGGTGGCCCTGGGGAACAGCAGATAGAGCCACTCTCCTCTCTCCAGCCGCAGCAAACAACGCTGGTACCACAACCCTCCATTGCTCGCGGGGCCTGGCCTCCTCTGCACCACCGACGGCTCCTCCCTCTTCCAGATTCGCCTCTTCCTCTCCAACACTGACCTGGCCACTCATGTTTGCAATTGGCTCCTCCTCTGCCAGCTCAGGCTCCTCCGGGAACTGGATGAGGTCCTTTGCCTCAGTGGTATCCTCCTCTCCGGGCTCCACAGATAGTATGGCAACGGGTTCCAGGGTCTCAGCGACTGGGACTGCCATTGCCTTACAGCAGCACACAGGTAACGGGTCAGGAGCCTGACCAGGTGTCTCGTTTTGTGCTCCGGCCACACCCTGTTTAATTTTTATACTCCCGAACTTGTGTGGGCTGGCGCTCGACCTGCTATCAAACAACCATGGGGGGCGGGGAGACATTTTGGCACCTCTTGAATGGCCCATGTATGCTGAGGGGGTCGAGGCACGCCTGGACAAAGACCTGACCTGTTGTCCTTTTGACCTGTTGGACATTTTGAATGTTTCCCTTTACTTACTTTTCAAAAATAGACCATAGCCACATAGCCTACAGGACTGGTAGTGGCAAATACCCGTTTAAACACCCTTTTAAACAGCCTGCAGCGGATGGACTAGTGTCGAGCCCCAGGCTTTGGGCTGCTGTGCCGCAAAATCACTAGGACATACATAAATGTCTAAGGTTAGCAAGTTCCAGTGACCTTAGACGTATAGGTACATCCAAGGTCATGAAGGGGTTAAATGTATAAAATTAAAATGTAGCAAATTTTTAGATACTGATAATTATCTTTTTATAATAAGAATCTTGCAAAATTAACCACAGAAGACTATTGATAGAATCTGCTGTCATAGGTGGATTGTCAGGAAACTTAGCAAAATCTTAACATTCACACTTCAACACCATTTACTGTCACTTACCGTATATACTCGTGTATAAGCCGACCCGTGTATAAGCCGACCCCCCTACTTTTGCCCCCAAAACCTGGGAAAACCTATTGACTCGTGTATAAGCCGAGGGTGGACCCCAGCACAGGTATACAGGCCTCCCCAGTCGTAGTATACAGCAGCCTCCCCAGTGGTGTATACAGGCCCCAGCAGTATTACAGCAGCCTCCCCAGTGGTGTATACAGCAGCCTCCCCAGTGGTGTATACAGGCAGCCCCAGCCCCAGTGGTGTATACACAGGCAGCCCCAGCCCCAGTGGTGTATACACAGGCAGCCCCAGCCCCAGTGGTGTATACACAGGCAGCCCCAGCCCCAGTGGTGTATACACAGGCAGTTCCAGCCCCAGTGGTGTATACACAGGCAGCCCCAGCCCCAGTGGTGTATACACAGGCAGCCCCAGCCCCAGTGGTGTATACACAGGCAGCCCCAGCCCCAGTGGTGTATACACAGGCAGCCCCAGAGGTGTATACACAGGCAGCCCCAGAGGTGTATACACAGGCAGCCCCAGTGGTGTATACACAGGCTGCCCCAGAGGTGTATATACAGGCTGCCCCAGAGGTGTATACACAGGCAGCCCCAGAGGTGTATACACAGGCAGCCCCAGTGGTGTATACACAGGCAGCCCCAGAGGTGTATGCTGGCACTTGCCCCCCTGCTTTTAAGCCCCCCCGGCTGCTTAACTTACCATCCTCTCCTCTGTCTTCATCGCGCGCGCAGGTGCCTCGGTGCTCCCGTCCTCCATGCATCCGGGTCCCCGGCCGTCGCATAGCGATGACGTCATGCGACCGGCCGGTCACATGACCCCGGATGCTACTGAGGACGGGAGCACAGAGGGACTTGCGCGCGATGAAGACAGAGGAGAGGATGGTAATAATAGCAGCCGGGGGGGGCCTTACAAGCAGGGGGGGCAAGTGCCAGCACTTGGGGGGGATATATTTAGTTATGCACTGCTTCCCCCTGCCGCTGATTGACAGGGGGAAGCAGTGCATATGTAATGAGCGGCCCCACGTGACGGGGCCGCTCATTCAGCAGCCTCCCCCCGCCTCCTCCAGCCTCCCCAGCCCCCCAGCCCCGGACACAGCCCCCACCAACCACGTATATGACCCGTGTATAAGCCGAGGGGAGACTTTTCAGCCCAATTTTTGGGCTGAAAAACTCGGCTTATACACGAGTATATACGGTAATCTGAATAGGTCATCTTTTTATATGGTCATAATGAGAACTTATGATATTTTGTTTGGCAGCAGCCAACGACTTTGCTAATAAAAAAGCATCATGCATCATCTAGCATTTGAAGTGTAAACTGACAGCCACTGAACACTGGGAGACACTTCAATCGTCACTGTTGTTCCAGAAAGCTGATCTCAAATCACTTAGTTTAAACATTATGCTTTAAAGTTACTCCTAAGTTCTGGACACTAAGGACCATCACCAAGTCCAGTGTTTTATACACTAGGTTTGATAAAGTGTGCACTGGAATAAGATACATCAAATTTAATAATTATTGTGCACTTTTTAACCCCTTTATGACAAAGGGCATATCTATATGTCCTTGGTTGTGTCCCTCGATATGATACAAGTAAAAATGTTGAGCTCGCATCATCCCCCACATGTCAGCAGTGTGATACAAAGCACTGCAGCGGGTATCACGCTGTTCCCCACTGCCATCGGTGGCCCCAGAATGCAATCAGGGCGCCTCAATGCATTGCTATAACAAACCAGGGTCACCTCCTGTCGGCGATGCCCAAGTGACATAGTCAGCAGAAAGTAATTATTTGTGCTAAGCAGAGGGATGCTGAAGCATCTCTTTACATAACACAAATGATGGCACTATGTAGTGAGGCCCTAAGGGGCGATGTCAAATAAAGATATAGCGTAAAAGAAAGTTTTAAAAAAGAAAAGAAAATAAAAATTCAAATCACTCCCCTTTTGCCCCATTGAAAATAAAACTATAAAAAATATACATATTTGTATATTCAGATATGCCTGATCTATTAAAATATTAAATCAATAAATCAGATCTGTAAACTGCATAATGGTAAAAAAGTCTAAACAACAAAAGTTTTTTGGTCACCACATTTCAATAAACTGCAAAACAACGCATCTACTCAAAAGTGGTATAATTAGAAACATCAGATCAAAACGCACAAATAAGCCATCACACAGCCCCAGATCCCAAAAAATGAGAACGCTATGGGTTGTGGAAAATGACCACAAATGTGCAATTGTTTTTCTTTAAAAACGTCTGAATTTTTTTCACCACTTAGAAAAAAGTATACATGTTTAGTATCTACAATCTTCTGCCGACCTGAGGCATCATACTGAAATGTCAGTTTTACTATATAAACATATAGTAAACATGGTGATTAAAAACTCCTAAAACAATTGTGTAATTGCACTTTTTTGCAATTTCACTGCACTTGGAATTTTTCACTCGTTTTCCAGTACACTATATAGTAAAATGAATGATGTGATTCAAAAGTGCAACTCATCCTACAAACAAAGCTCTCATATGTCTTTAAAAATGAAAAATGGAAAATCACCTGGGGGAAGGGGTTAAGGAATTTGGTGCATATTTCAGCTGTTGTGCACCTTCTCAAGAAAATGTACTCTTATCAGTGACTGGTTTATTATTCTGTTGTCATTTTTGCAACTTTTGTTGCATGAGGTTACTTCACACGTAGCATAATGGCCGCATATTCCTGCTTTTACGCTGCGCTTTTGAGCGCTCGCATAAATACAGTGCAAAACAAAGCTGGATATGTCTTCCAGCAAAAGCTATGGCTTTTGCTGAAAGGCGTACAGACACCGTGTTTTGCTGCATATTTTTGAACGTGCACATTCACTGCAAAAGCACGTGCGCAAAAAAGAATTGACATACCAATTCTTAGCCCTATTTTTGGCACGCTTTTCCCATAGGCTACATGTTAACATGGCGTCGGCATGCAGTCGCGCTTTTTTTGCACGCTAAGTCGCACAAAAAAGCGGCACTGCCAAATACATGGCAAAATACGAACATAGCCTAAATGAACATGAATTTGTTGAATGTGCTCTGCATTGCCACTTACTGGCGCTGAGCTCTGTCCTCTTTTAATAATTTGGCTAGCTGATAATAGAATAAAAAACACCAGAAATCACAAAATTTTGCACAGCTACAAATTGCTCAAAAATGTGAAATTTTAAGCAGTTGTGTGCAAGAAAAGTTGTGTAAACTGCTTGATGAATTAGCTCCTAATTGTGTCTCTTCTGTCTAAGGCTAGGGTCACACTTGGAAGTGCAATTGCGTTTACCACATCCACATCCGGATGCGGTAATCGCAATTGCATTCACACTCAATTTTGACACATTTTGTGTCCCTAAGCTGGAATCCGGCAACCGGATTGCTCTGAATGTGCAAATCCGGTTGCCGGACACTTTGTTCTCCCTGCTGCCGCAGGGATGAACAAAGGGTTAATGTTAATAATATATGTGGGCAACATGTCTGTAGGGGGTGCCCCCCCCCCTAGAGACATGCTGTCCACTCAGGTGGGTATGTGAGGGGTTAATGTGGGCATTTATAGTATTGACGGCTATTGTCTGCATTTTCAGTTTTATGAATGAACCCATGTAGTAGATAGATTTCGAAATGTACATACTGTATGAGCCGTTAGCTTTGGTCCTGAAAGAATTAAGATTAGGTCTATGGGCAGGGCACCACCATAGACCTAATGTTAATGCTTTCAGGACCATGGATAGCGGCTCATAAAGTACGTACATTACGTACTGTATCTACTACACAGTGAGGAGCCGCCGAGTTCATTAATAAAATTGAAAATGCCGACAATAGCCTGAAATACTATAAATGCCCAGATTAACCCCTCGCATGGCCGCCTTAGTGGACAGCATGTCTCTAGGGGGATGGGCACTTCTATTCTATGTGAAGATATACAGTATATACAGGAGAGTTTATTCTAATGAATGAGGATTTTTTTATATGCGTCAGCTGCACTATAGGTCAAAGGACATGGACAAGTGCTGTTTGTGGCAAAATAAATAAAGCTGATCCTTTTTCTTACCCTGGACAACCCCACCACAAGGGGTACTCTGGGGAGATAAAATAATCTTCTGAGTTGCCCAGTGCAGTTCTATGATCAGTGAGAGCAGCTCTTGTGTCACACTGAATTAAAGGTGTTGTGAGAACTTTACTGGGCATCTCATCCTTATAGTTCATGAAGGCATGGACTGTGGAAGAATTGTTTTGTCTCCCTGGAATACCCTTTTTAGCTTCTCGGAATTTATACATAATTTATAGAAAATTATCAAAAATAATATTGCACAAAACTGTATTTTTATTTTGAAAATCATTTATAAAAATTGCTGGGAATATAGCATAAAGCTTTTTATGTCTTTATACATCATTGTATAATATAGGTATTATTTTACTCTGATAATCATACCTGTGGTAGAAGCTTTTGCTCCTGAGTACCCATGCTCTTATTATTCCCACACAATAATTTACCTTGGCGCAGAAAAAGCTATGATTAAAAAACTCATTTTAACACCAAGGCTCAGCCACATTCATCATTGGCGGCTCAGTAACAGCCACACCACCTCTCCACTTCTCAGTTACAAATCATAAATTGGAGCAGCTTAGAGACCCAGTAGAAAGCTAACTCACTGGATTCAACGTGTCCTGGCTCCTGTAGAGATCTAATTTTCTTGAAAAATGTGTGTTTGTCACTAGAGAAATAAAACATAACCTTTTTCCATTGCAAGGCAGATAGAATTTAGGAAGGGGGGATCAAATGAAAACCCCAGGAAAGAAATTGGCAGTCTGACTAGGATAGATGTTAGTTGCATGTTCCTTGGATTTAAGGTGACATGGATTGTAAAATGAATTCCCTGATGATCAGATGTATAAAACACACATTAAAAAGCAATGACAAAGATGTTTTATTTAGATCCTTATCTCTGACAACTTTAACCCATATTTAAGGTAAATGGCACGTGGATGCCTAGAATGCAGCAATTCATTATTTTATATTTGTACTTTAAATTAGGGGATTTCTTAGTTTAACCAAATAGACAGGATCAGAAACAAATGGAGGAAATTAGTGTATGAACTATAAAACAAAAAGTATTCCTTTCATGACCTCATGTATGAAAACTCTTAAAGAATGTCTTAGGCTGGCTTCACACTACGATTTTCAGCTGTCGGGTTGTGTCAGGTGTTTTGCAGCATGCACCGGACACAACCTGACAGCATCGGATGAGCAGAAACGATCCTGCTGTTTGCTGGCTTCGTTTCTGCCACTGTCCAGTGCTGAAATTTTAGCACCGTGAGTCAAGGGGTGCTGGCCGCAGTGCTGAAATTTCAGCCGTGGAGCTCTGTCCATGGTGCTGAATGAGCGCGGCTGCTTTTATCAGCTGTTGCTCTTCAGTACCATGTATCCAGGATTTTTTGTCAGATCCGGGGCGATCCGGCGCCCATAGACTCGCATGCCATGGGTGCTGGATAGCACCAGATCCGGGAGGACCTGGGTTTGTCAGATTTTTGCATCAGACACAAAAAATGGTGCAGACTCCAATTTGTGTCCAATGCAAAAATCAGACAAAACCGGATCCTCCTGGAAAAGCACTAAATCGGAGGCCAAATTAGGCCAATCCTACACCACAGGGACACATGGGGGAAAAATTCGGATCCGGGTCTGTCTGGTTCATACCGGACAGACCCAGACCCGGAAAAACGTGGTGTGAAGCCGGCCTCAGATAAATTGTGCCCTTGTAGACCTGTTTTCTATCCTTCAATACTAAGAGCACTTTATATCTAGCAAAGTTTATTTTGATGTAATATCAGGAAATTAAACAAATATCTATCTATTTTTACATCCTTCTATCTTGATTTCCTTCGATCATGCATACTAAACACTTGCTGTTCTTGTAGAAACTTACTAATAACTACTTTATTGTGATAATTGCTGTTATAATAAGCGGAAACAAAGTTCCCCTGTGCTGGCGAGTGTCAATGACACGGAATCTATTTAGAGACAGCAATTTAACGGTCTGTGGAGCGCTAGGATCAGGAAGAGTCAGGGATATGGAAATATTTGTAAAAAGGTTTTAGTAACCTCTTACAAGCCACAACGCGTTTCTGCAGCACAGCGCTGCCTTCATCAGGTATGCCACAGTTGCATCACCTGATGAAGGCAGCGCTGTGCTGCAGAAATGCGTTGTGCCTTGTAAGAGGTTAATAAAACCTTTTTACAAATATTTCCATATCCCTGACTCTTCCTGATCCTAGTACTCCACAGACCGTTAAATTGTTGTCTCCATTATCCATACCTTTGGGTAATACCGGCAGGTACAGCTCTGGGCAGGAGGAGAATCTTCAAACATAGTTCTTAAACCACATGACCTGCTGGAAGATTCTTGCATTCACCACTGAAAGACCTGTGATGATGAATTTCTGGTTTGGTCACTCACATGACAGCAGCATAGCTCTCCAGGCTCTGTGGATACTGCCAGCTGTCCCTGTAAACACCTCCAAGGAGGAGACATAACACTGAGGCGATACACCACAGTTGTACAGGGCGTGCACAACCACCTATGGTGAGTGGCCACACGGCCCCTTCCAACAAATTTCCCTTGTTTAAACTTCCTTCACATGCGCTCCCACCCCCCTTTCTTGTTTTGCAGAATCTATTTAGAATGTTGATGTCTTGTTATTTGCTGTGTATTTCTACATGGCCTTCCCAATACAGCTGCTGATACAAGAGGAGGGGCCCTAGGCACAATTATGCGTCTATATTTAAAGGGGTATCTCTATATAATTATTTCTAAGATTCTCCTTTTGTCTTCAATCTCAGCTGGGTCTATAATTCAAAGCTTTAAACATTAGGCCATTGCACACGTTGATTACTTGGTGATGTTTTTCACCTCAGCATTTGTAAGCCAAAACCAGGAGTGATTGCTCTCAGTGCAAGAAACAAAATAGTAATTTTAAAGTTGTGATACCTTTGGCTTACAAAAATAAGGAAATTAATGTTACAAAGCAAGCTTTCGAAACTTCTCATGTCACTTCATCAGGCATGGTATGACAACATTTTAGAAGAATCACAAATATACAATGGGTACGGAAAGTATTCAGACCCCTTTAAATTTTCCACTGTTTGTTTCATTGCAGCCATTTGGTAAATTCAAAAAAGTAAATTTTTTTTCTCATTAATGTACACTCTGCACCCCATCCTGACTAAAAAAAAAACACAGAAATGTAGAAATTTTTGCAAATTTATTCAAAAAGAAAAACTGAAATATCACGATGTTATAAATATTTTAACTCAGTATTGAGTAGAAGCACTCTTTTGAGCTAGTACAGCCATGAGTCTCCCTGGGAATGATGTAACAAGTTTTTCACACCTGTATTTGGGGATGCTCTGCCATTCTTCCTTGCCGATCCTCTCCATCAGGTTGGATGGTGAACGTTGGTGGACAGCCATTTTCAAGTCTCTCCAGAGATGCTCAGTTGGGTTTAGGTCAGGGCTCTGGTTGGGGTAGTCAAGAATGGTCACAGAGTTATTCTGAAGTCATTCCTTTGTTATTTTAGCTGTGTGTTAGGGTCATTGTCTTGTTGGAAGGTGAACCTTCAGCCAAGTCTGAGGTCCAGAGTACTCTGGAAGAGGTTTTCATCAAGGATATCTCTGTACTTGGCCACATTCTTGTTTCCTTTAATTGCAACCAGTCATCCTGTCCCTGCAGCTGAAAAACACTTCCATAGTATTATATATTTGGGGGGTACTCGAGCTAACCTATTGGTGTCACCTAACCCTCTAGGGTAGTTGTGGTAGCTGCTGAGGATCAGTGAGTGAAAACCGTGCACGCTTGTTTCACTAGGGGTAGTTTTAATAAAAAAGAAGGTGTAATGATCTAGCACGTACCGGAATTCTATAAGTGCTACGTCTACAGTGTTCACAGTCTGTCAAGTACGTCCACAATTTTATGGTTTAAAATATTTATTTGTATCAAAAATATAATATCAAAAATAACATTTAAAAATAAAATTACAAAAAAAGTCCAGG
>JARQOC010000005.1:220264860-220311758 GCA_033576535.1 Allobates femoralis | reverse complement strand
ACCTGTCCACGAGCCCCTCGGCGTCTCCAGCACCCTTCCTTTTTTGGGGCCTGCCTTGATGTCACAGTCACATGACCTTCCCCGCGGTAACAGGTCATGTGACTGACATCACGAGAGGCCCTGGGGATCAAAAAAGGGACAGCGGGAAGCGCTCGGGACTCTAGACAGGTGAAAAAAATTTTTTTTATTTATTTATTCCGGAGGAGAGGGGAAAGGAGGGGGAGTACTGGGGGACATGAGGGGGAACACAAGGGTGAAGAGGGGGAAACAGAGGGGAGAAGAGGAGGGGACACACAAGGGTGAAGAGGGGGAGCACACGGGGAGATGAAGGGGGACACACAAGGGTGAATGAGGTGAAACAAGAGAGGGGAAAAGAGAGGGGGGACACACAGGGGAGAAGAGGGGGACACACAGGGGAGAAGAGGGGACACACAGGGGAGAAGAGGGGGACACACAGGGGAGAAGAGGGGGACACACAGGGGAGAAGAGGGGGACACACAGGGGAGAAGAGTGACAGGAGGAGCCGGCAAACTGATCCTGCAGAATGTCGGGATCGAATGCCTATTTGGCATCCGATTGCAGGGATCAGTTTAGATCCGATGCTGTCCGATTTATATCGTACAGCATCGGACTTGACAAAACGTTATGTGAAAGTAGCCTTAGGGCCCTTTCACATCAGCGTTTTTTTCAAATCGCGGCAGATGCGGTGAAAAAAACCGCATCTGCCGCGATTACCGCATACCGGCTGTACTTGCGGCACGGTTGCGGTAAACGCCATACAAGGTATAGGCGGACTTGCGGCAGGTGCGGCAAGTGCGGTTTTGGCACTTGCGACAGGTGCGGCCGCAAAAAAACCGCGGCTGACAGCATTTTTTTTCGCGGTCCGCACCTGCCGAAACCGCACTTGCCGCACCTTACCGCAAGCCCCATAGACATTGCATGGGGCTTGCCGCAAGTGTCCGAAAGTGTCGCGTTATGTGTTAAACGCGGCAGATGCGGTTTTTTCACCACATCTGCCGCGAATTTAAAAAACGCTGATGTGAAAGGGCCCTTACACAAGTGACATATGGGCAAACTATTCTGCAGTCTGGTAGTCCTTAAGGGCTGTGCAGAAATGTAACGAATCAGCCTAGGGGTGTGTGCATGCAATAAGTATATGAACCAGCAATTTTTGCATCTCTTGATAAGAAACATGCGCAAAATACAGTAGGAACATTTCTGCTGCATTTTTACATGTGTTTTTGTTGCAGTGTTCCCTACTCATTAGCAAGGGTGAAATCTGCAGCAAAAAACACAAAGAATTGACATGTTACAGATATATATCAACATAAATCCCGATGCTGGGAAACCTTTAGTTTGTGACAAATCTGAGCAGAAACAAATGCAAAAAGAAGAAAACACTGCAACATGTGCCCAGATCCTAGACAAAGCAAGATACATTATTCACCCTGTGATCCCCTCCACAGCTCATCACCCTGTGATCCCCCGTCCACAGCTCATCACCCGTGATCCCCCCTCCACAGCTCATCACCCTGTGATCCCCCTCCACAGCTCATCACCCTGTGATCCCCCTCCACAGCTCATCACCCTGTGATCCCCCCTCCACAGCTCATCACCCTGTGATCCCCCCTCCACAGCTCATCACCCTTGATCCCCCCTCCACAGCTCATCACCCTGTGATCCCCCTTCCACAGCTCATCACCCTGTGATCCCCTTCCACAGCTCATCACCCTGTGATCCCCCTACTCATACAGTGACTCAGTCACACCTGTGATCCCCCCTCCACAGCTCATCACCCTGTGATCCCCCTCCACAGCTCATCACCCTGTGATCCCCCTTCCACAGCTCATCACCCTGTGATCCCCCTCCACAGCTCATCACCCTGTGATCCCCCCTCCACAGCTCATCACCCTGTGATCCCCCTTCCACAGCTCATCACCCTGTGATCCCCCTTCCACAGCTCATCACCCTGTGATCCCCCTTCCACAGCTCATCACCCTGTGATCCCCCCTCCACAGCTCATCACCCTGTGATCCCCCTCCACAGCTCATCACCCTGTGATCCCCCCTCCACAGCTCATCACCCTGTGATCCCCCTTCCACAGCTCATCACCCTGTGATCCCCCTCCACAGCTCATCACCCTGTGATCCCCCTCCACAGCTCATCACCCTGTGATCCCCCTCCACAGCTCATCACCCTGTGATCCCCCTTCCACAGCTCATCACCCTGTGATCCCCCTTCCACAGCTCATCACCCTGTGATCCCCCCTCCACAGCTCATCACCCTGTGATCCCCCTCCACAGCTCATCACCCTGTGATCCCCCTCCACAGCTCATCACCCTGTGATCCCCCCTCCACAGCTCATCACCCTGTGATCCCCCTTCCACAGCTCATCACCCTGTGATCCCCCTTCCACAGCTCATCACCCTGTGATCCCCCCTCCACAGCTCATCACCCTGTGATCCCCCCTCCACAGCTCATCACCCTGTGATCCCCCTCCACAGCTCATCACCCTGTGATCCCCCCTCCACAGCTCATCACCCTGTGATCCCCCTTCCACAGCTCATCACCCTGTGATCCCCCTCCACAGCTCATCACCCTGTGATCCCCCTTCCACAGCTCATCACCCTGTGATCCCCCTTCCACAGCTCATCACCCTGTGATCCCCCTCCACAGCTCATCACCCTGTGATCCCCCCTCCACAGCTCATCACCCTGTGATCCCCCTCCACAGCTCATCACCCTGTGATCCCCCCTCCACAGCTCATCACCCTGTGATCCCCCTCCACAGCTCATCACCCTGTGATCCCCCTCCACAGCTCATCACCCTGTGATCCCCCTTCCACAAGCTCATCACCCTGTGATCCCCCTCCACAGCTCATCACCCTGTGATCCCCCCTCCACAGCTCATCACCCTGTGATCCCCCCTCCACAGCTCATCACCCTGTGATCCCTTCCACAGCATCACCTTGACCCCTTCCACAGCTCATCACCCTGTGATCCCCCTTCCACAGCTCATCACCCTGTGATCCCCCTTCCACAGCTCATCACCCTGTGATCCCCCTTCCACAGCTCATCACCCTGTGATCCCCCCTCCACAGCTCATCACCCTGTGATCCCCCTCCACAGCTCATCACCCTGATTCCCCCCATACCTGTCGCCAGTCACAGGTTCCTGACATAGCAGACAGGAGATTTGCAGTGACAACCAGTCCTTGCTGGAGAACTGTCACTGTCCCACTATCATCTCTGCTCCCGCCATGCACCGGGACATCCCATAGCAGCTCCCACAGCACAGATTTACCCGCTGGTCAGATCCTGCTGCACAGTCAGCAGCCGCTCCCTCAGATTCTCAAACATGCTGCAGCGACAGGGGCACAAGCGTCACCTCCGCCACTTTCCGGGGCCCCCGAGCACCGTCCAACTAGCGGAGAGCCGGGCTGCTTTTCCTCATAGCGTCACAGTCACAAGGAGAGGGGCAGGGCCGGAACAGCCACTTGCCCCGCCCACCCAGGCGCTCGCGCTGTTCAGTGTTTGATGCAGATGTGTTACCGCTTTTCTGACACTAGAGGGCAGCAGAGCCCAGGAGACGTGCTGGTGGCTTCACTTCTGGATGTTTTACAGGTAACTGCACAAAAAAAAACTGTCATGCCCCTAACCACTTACTTAAAGGAGTTATCTGAAGAGCCACATGTGAATGGCACAGTAGAGGGAATAATCAACAGCAGCTCCATTTACATGGTGATCTTCAAAGCTACGTTTGTCAGGATTATGGGGTTCCAGTGGTCAGATCCAGAGCAAAGGGAAAGTCATCTCTTATACAGAAGAGACGTGATGACTTCCACCGCTTCTCTTGGGGTACCTTTACACGCGGCTACATTTCTAGGGTGGCTACAGGTAACTTACTGGTTGCAGTGAAATCATGAGAGATTATTCCATTGTACACAGCAACAAGATAGAACCTTGTCTCCATGATTTCACTGCAACCAGTAAGTTACCTGTAGCCACCCTAGAAATGTAGCCGCGTGTAAAGGTACCCTTACACCACAACAGGAGAAGTGGTACTGTGCAGAGTATATATACAGAATAATACAGATATTGAGAATTACACCCAGTATACAGGACAGGAGAAGTGGTACAGTGCAGTGTGTATATACAGCATAATACAGATACTGAGGATTACACCCAGTATACAGGACAGGAGAAGTGGTACTGTGCAGTGTATATATACAGAATAATACAGATACTGAGGATTACACCCAGTATACAGGACAGGAGAAGTGGTACAGTGCAGTGTGTATATACAGCATAATACAGATACTGAGGATTACACCCAGTATACAGGACAGGAGAAGTGGTACCGTGCAGTGTATATATACAGAATAATACAGATACTGAGGATTACACCCAGTATACAGGACAGGAGAAATGGTACAGTGCAGTGAATATATACAGAATAATACAGATACTGAGGATTACACCCAGTATACAGGACAGGAGAAGTGGTAATGTGCAGTGTATATATATATATATATAGAATAATACAGATACTGAGGATTACACCCAGTATACAGGACAGGAGAAGTGGTACTGTGCAGTGTGTATATACAGAATAATACAGATACTGAGGATTACACCCAGTATACAGGACAGAGAAGTGGTACTGTGCAATGTATATATACAGAATAATACAGATACTGAGGTTACACCTGTATACAGGACAGGAGAAGTGGTACTGTGCAGTGTATATACAGAATAATACAGATACTGAGGATTACACCTAGTATACAGGACAGGAGAAGTGGTACTGTGCAGTGAAAATATACAGAATAATACAGATACTGAGGATTACACCCAGTATACAGGACAGGAGAAGTGGTACTGTGCAGTAGTTATATACAGAATAATACAGATACTGAGGTTTACACCTAGTATACAGGACAGGAGAAGTGGTACTGTGCAGTGAATATATACAGAATAATACAGATACTGAGGATTACACCCAGTATACAGGACAGGAGAAGTGGTACAGTGCAGTGTATATATACAGAATAACACAGACACTGAGGATTACACCCAGTATACAGGCCAGGAGAAGTGGTACAGTGCAGTATATATATATACAGAATAATACAGACACTGAGGATTACACCCAGTATACAGGACAGGAGAAGTGGTACAGTGCAGTGTATATATACAGAATAATACAGATACTGAGGATTACACCCAGTATACAGGCCAGGAGAAGTGGTACAGTGCAGTGTATATACAGCATAATACAGATACTGAGGATTACACCCAGTATACAGGACAGGAGAAGTGGTACCGTGCAGTGTATATATACAGAATAATACAGATACTGAGGATTACACCCAGTATACAGGACAGGAGAAGTGGTACTGTGCAGTGTATATATACAGAATAATACAGATACTGAGGATTACACCCAGTATACAGGACAGGAGAAGTGGTACTGTGCAGTGTATATACAGCATAATACAGATACTGAGGATTACACCCAGTATACAGGACAGGAGAAGTGGTACCGTGCAGTGTATATATACAGAATAATACAGATACTGAGGATTACACCCAGTATACAGGACAGGAGAAGTGGTACAGTGCAGTGAATATATACAGAATAATACAGATACTGAGGATTACACCCAGTATACAGGACAGGAGAAGTGGTAATGTGCAGTGTATATATATATATATATATAGAATAATACAGATACTGAGGATTACACCCAGTATACAGGACAGGAGAAGTGGTGCTGTGCAGTGAATATATACAGAATAATACAGATACTGAGGATTACACCCAGTATACAGGACAGGAGAAGTGGTACAGTGCAGTGTATATATACAGAATAACACAGACACTGAGGATTACACCCAGTATACAGGCCAGGAGAAGTGGTACAGTGCAGTATATATATATACAGAATAATACAGACACTGAGGATTACACCCAGTATACAGGACAGGAGAAGTGGTACTGTGCAGTGAATATATACAGAATAATACAGATACTGAGGATTACACCCAGTATACAGGACAGGAGAAGTGGTACTGTGCAGTGTATATATACAGAATAATACAGATACTGAGGATTACACCCAGTATACAGGACAGGAGAAGTGGTACTGTGCAGTGAATATATACAGAATAATACAGATACTGAGGATTACACCCAGTATACAGGACAGGAGAAGTGGTACTGTGCAGTATATATATATATATATATATATATACAGAATAATACAGACACTGAGGATTACACCCAGTATACAGGACAGGAGAAGTGGTACTGTGCAGTGTGTATATACAGAATAATACAGATACTGAGGATTACACCCAGTATACAGGCCAGGAGAAGTGGTACAGTGCAGTATATATTTTCTGGTCATCATAATGGGAGACCCAGACAATGGGGTTAAGGGCACTGCCCTCCGGAGGCCACACTAGGTACTACAAGTTTGTAGACACCGCCCCCTCCGCTTATAAACCCCTACCGCAGAGAATATCCTCAGTTTTTAACTTAGTGTGCTCGGAGGTATCACACGCTTTGCTTGCACTTCACTGCATTCTCACTACTTACGTGATGGCGTCTGAAGACAAGGTAATATGGTCCCGGTCGGGGACCTTCGGCAGTCTCCCTGCTCACCCTTGGGAACACGCAGGTCGAGGTACCGGAGGGCCTAGAGCCTGGACACTTTGTGTCTCCCGGTACGCTGTCGCACTCCTTCCCATCCCTGTTTGGGGGCTCTGGAAAGTGGGAGACTGGAGCCTTGCACAGCTCCGCTCCGTCCGAGGCCTCCCTAAATGGTGCTTACAGACCGGACTGGAGCCAGCCCAGTCGAGGCCTCCCTAAATGGTGCTTACAGACCGGACTGGTGCTGCACCCCCGTCCGAGGCCTCCCTAAAGGTGCTTACAGACCGGACCGGCACTGAGGCACCTGGTGTGTCTCCTGTGTGCCTGGGGGTAGTGTCGGCACTATATGTGTTGGGACACTCAGACCTCGCGCAACCCTCGGGTCCGCGTTTCTGGCGGTGGACCCCGTGCTGGGGCCACTCTGGCTGACCGCCCTGTGTCTCACAGGGGCTGCGGCTGTCGGCTCCAGACTTTGTCTGCAGCCTTGGTATTGTGTTTTGTGTGTGTCACGATACTTTCCCGCGCTGCGGGCCTCGGCGCCTTCATTACTGGGGCTGCCTGAGGAGATGGAAGCGGCCCCGGCGGTGACGTCATTAAGGGGCGTGCGTGTGGCTTCCCGCGTGTCTTCGGCTCCGCCCACAATTGCATTGTCGGCGGCCATCTTCCCCTCACTTCCCGGCTGGGATCTGCTTGAAGTGCACAGCTGCACTCATTACAGGGGAGACCGGAAGACTCGCGGAGGCCACACACGCACACACCGCTTCCTCCGCCGCATTACTGCGGTCGGTAAGCCGCCGGTTGTACCGGTTTGTCTCTTTAAAGATTGGCTTATCCCTCTGCTGTGGGAATGTCCTCAGCTGGGAAGAACGCTGCTAAGGCGGCCAGTAACACCACTACCTGTGCTACATGCAAAGGGACACTGGTGGAGGGGTCCTGCAATAACTGCGGACGCCCAGAGGCCCGGGCTGATACTGCTGAGACAACAGCCTCGGTGCTGTACCCTGTGGTCCATGTGGGCCCAGGGCCATGGGAGACACAGAACAAGATAAATGAATCTATGTTATCCCAGCTGTCCTCCATGTCGCAATCCCTGGAGGTACTGACCAGGAGACTGGACAATCCAGCGGCTCCTTCACATTACTCCAGAGTGTCCCCTGCCTCAACTATGAGACCCCTTAAGCGGACTCGACGTGAGGATTCACCCGAGCTCCAGACACTCTCTGAAGAGGAGGGTCTCTCTGAGGGGGATGAGGATGATGGGGGTTCATTACTCGGGTCCGTGTCAGAACCACCAGAGGGGGTGGAGGATCTGGTGTCCTCCATCAACGAGACTCTGCGTCTCGTGACACCCCGGAGGAGGTGAACGTTCACCCGAAGGAGGTCTGTCAATGGCTGCGGCCGGAGGCTAGACCAAGTGGTTCCTTTATGGACCACACTAACTTTGGAAGGGTGGTTAGAGCGCCCAGGATTCATCCTGGACGGCGTTATGTCCGTAAGTCCAAGGACAATCGCTTCCCCTTTCCTGAGGAGGTGCTTCAGGAGTGGTCGCAGTCCCCTAAGGTGGACGCTTCCATGACCAGTATTGCTGCACGCTCTCTATTCTCTGCCTCTGATAGCTCCTCATTAAAGGATGCGACAGATAGACAGGTCGAGCAACTCGCAAAGTCTTCTTATGAGGCTGTAGGGTCTTCATTTGCCCCTAATTTTGCCACGGTCTGGACTCTGCAGGCGATCACCTCCTGTCTGGATGGTATCGCGGATCTGGCAGGGTCCAGTTCAGAAGTCCTGGTGCTTACTGATAGAGCAAGGGCCTATGCGGATTACGCCAGGACGGCAGTACTGGAAACTGCGAATCGCTCGGCTGTGGCTTCAGCCAACGCTATAGCGATCCGCAGGTTATTGTGGCTGCGTCTTTGGGACTCAGATGCCACGTCTAAGAAGATTTTACAGAATCTTCCGTTCTCTGGCGACAGGCTTTTTGGTACCGAACTGGACAAGCTGATTAAGGATTCTGCTGAGTCAAAGATTCCACAGAATAAACCTAAGCCACGGTATACCGTGAAAAGGAACCCAAAACAGTGGTCCTTTCGATCCAGTTCACAGCCATCAGCACCGTCTGCCCGTGCGGACAGAGGGAACAAGTCCTCTACTCAGTGGCGTCCCAAGGGTCGCCAGAAGAAGCCGGCGGGGGCAGCGGCTGCCACCCCCAAACCCACTTCCGCATGACTCGCGCTCTCCTCCTGCCTCCCCACAGGTGGGGGGCCGCCTGTCTCTTTTTCGGGACAGATGGTTACTCCAGGTCCAAGATCAGTGGGTACGAGATATAGTCTCCAGAGGCTACAGGATAGAGCTGACGTCTCAGCCGACACACCGATTCCATCGATCGGTCCCGTCTCCAGAAAAAGCTCAGGCTTTTCATCTGGTGTTGGAGGGTCTCCGCAGAGACGGAGTAGTGGTCCCAGTGCCTTCCGGGGAGAGGTTCCGGGGTTTTTACTCCAACCTCTTTATCGTCCCAAAGAAGGACGGCTCTTTTCGCCCGGTTCTGGACCTCAAGTTGTTCAACCGTCACGTGTTGGTTCGGAAGTTCCGCATGGAATCCCTGCGCTCCGTGATCGCGGCTGTGTCACAGGGGGACTTCCTAGCGTCCATAGATATCCGGGACGCTTACCTTCACGTGCCCATTGCACCAGCTCATCAACGCTGGTTAAGATTCGCAGTGGGGGACGAACACTACCAGTTCGTGGCTCTCCCTTTCGGTCTGGCCTCGGCTCCGCGGGTGTTCACAAAAGTGATGGCCTCTATGATGGCTCTCCTGCATGTGCAGGGACATGCCGTCATCCCATATCTAGACGACCTTCTGGTCAGGGCGCCATCGGAACACCTGTGTCGGGTGAGCCTGGAGGCGACCATGAAGTCTCTGGAACATTTTGGGTGGCTTCTCAATGTTCAGAAGTCGACCCTGGTTCCGACCCAGTCACTGACATATCTGGGCATGGACTTCCACACAGACTCAGCTCTGGTGTCTCTGCCACGAGCCAAACAGTTGGCCATCCATTCCGGAGTACAGCAGGTCCTCCTGGCACCACAGTCATCCATACGGGTGTTGATGAAGTTGGTGGGACGTATGGTGGCATCAATAGAGGCGGTGCCTTTCGCACAATTTCGCCTCCGTCCTCTCCAGCTGGAGATTCTCCGCAGATGGGACAAGAGGACGATTTCTCTGAATCGGCTGGTGACTCTTTCTCAACCGACCAGAGATTCCCTGCAGTGGTGGCTACTGCCACATCACTTGTCTCGGGGCCGGTCTTTCATCAAACCATCTTGGGTAGTGGTGACCACCGACGCCAGTCTGACGGGCTGGGGGGCGGTGTTCTTACACCACAGGGCCCAAGGCCTCTGGACTCAGTCGGAGTCGGCGTTGCAGATCAACGTGCTGGAGATCAGGGCGATCTATCTGGCGCTCCTGGCGTTTCAGAAATTCCTCTCAGGACAACCCATTCGGGTTCAGTCCGACAATGCGACGGCCGTCGCATATATAAATCATCAGGGAGGAACCAGGAGTGCACAGGCTCTGGCCGAAGTCCACCGCATCCTATCCTGGACGGAGGACAACAACTGCCTGATTTCCGCAGTTCACATCCCAGGAGTCGAAAACTGGGAGGCCGACTATCTGAGCTGGCAGGGGATGGACGCCGGAGAGTGGTCTCTTCATCCGGACGTCTTCCGAGACGTCTGCAGCAGATGGGGCACTCCGGATGTGGACCTGATGGCCTCACGGCTGAATCATCAGGTGCCGCAATACATGGCGAGGTCGTGGGATCCTCAGTCTCTGGGAGCGGACGCTCTGATCATGAGTTGGTCCAGATTTCTCCTGCCATATGTGTTCCCGCCTCTAGCTCTGATTCCCAAGGTTTTGTGGAAAATCAGGACGGAGTGCAAGGTGGCCATTCTAGTGGCTCCGGATTGGCCCAGGAGGTCCTGGTATCCAGACCTGTGGCAGCTGTCAGGCGGACACAGGTGGGCTCTTCCAGAACGCGCAGATCTTCTCGCGCAAGGCCCATTTTTCCACCTCAATTCCAGGGCCCTCAGGTTGACTGCATGGCTCTTGAGGCCTGGCTGCTGACATCCAGGGGTTTCTCCTCTACAGTGGTTGACACTATGAATCGGGCTAGGAAACCTGTTTCGCGGAAGATATACCACAGGACGTGGAAAATCTTTTTCGCCTGGTGTACTTCTGGTAGTCGGTCACCTTGGCCCTTGTCGGTTCCGACGCTGTTGGCTTTCCTTCAGTCGGGTTTGGAGCTGGGCTTATCCCTTAGCTCTCTGAAGGGTCAGGTGTCGGCGCTGTCTGTGCTGTTTGACAGACGTTTGGCGCTTCTACCGAAGGTCCGTCAATTCCTACAGGGGGTGTCTCGAGTGGTTCCGCCATATAGACGGCCACTGGACCCTTGGGACCTCAACATAGTCCTGGCGGCACTTCAGAATCCGCCGTTTGAACCGCTGAGAGAAGTTCCTCTCTCTCGTCTATCCCAGAAGGTGGTCTTTTTGGTGGCGATTACGTCTCTGAGAAGGGTCTCAGAATTGGCTGCACTGTCGTGCAAGTCACCCTTCCTGGTGGTTCACCAAGACAAGGTGGTCTTACGCCCACGGCCAGAATTCTTGCCTAAGGTGGTGTCCACTTTTCACCTGAACCAAGAGATTGTGCTTCCATCATTTTGTCCCGCTCCCGTTCACCAGGTTGAGCGCGACCTTCACACTCTGGATCTCGTGAGGGCTGTGCGCATTTATGTGTCCAGAACTGCCTCCTTCCGGAGTTCTGACTCTTTGTTTGTCCTTACGGCGGGTCGCTGTAAGGGGTCCACGGCATCGAAATCTACCTTGGCCAGATGGATCAAGGTGCCCATTCAGGAGGCCTACCGTTCTTCCGGTCTGCCTCTCCCGGTGGGATTGAAGGCACACTCGACTAGAGCTGTCGGTGCCTCCTGGGCTTTGCGACATCGAGCTTCTGCTCTTCAGGTGTGTCAGGCAGCCACATGGTCAAGCCTGCATACTTTTTCTAAGCACTATATGGTGCATGCCCATGCCTCTGCGGATGCAAGTCTGGGCAGGCGGGTCCTCCAGGCGGCGGTTGCCCACCTTTGAAGAGGGGGACCATGTGTTATCCGTCTTTTGAGGAACTCTTCCCGCCCTGGGGTATTGCTTTAGGACATCCCCATTGTCTGGGTCTCCCATTATGATGACCAGAAAAAAGAGAATTTTGTTTACTTACCGTAAATTCTTTTTTCTTTAATCATCAATGGGAGACCCAGCACCCACCCAGTGTTCCGTTGGTTGTTGTCACATTTGACTTGTTCCCAGTTGGAACAATTTATTCCGGGTTGTTGGACCGTTTGTTCACGGTTTCCTTTCTCCCGAGGTTTCGGGTGTGGTTCTTTTGTGTCTCCTCGCAGCTTATGGACCAAACTGAGGATATTCCCTGCGGTAGGGGTTTATAAGCGGAGGGGGCGGTGTCTACAAACTTGTAGTACCTAGTGTGGCCTCCGGAGGGCAGTGCCCTTAACCCCATTGTCTGGGTCTCCCATTGATGATTAAAGAAAAAAGAATTTACGGTAAGTAAACAAAATTCTCTTTATATTTACACAATAATACAGACACTGAGGATTACACCCAGTATACAGGACAGGAGAACTGGTACTGTGCAGTGAATATATACAGAATAATACAGATACTGAGGATTACACCCAGTATACAGGCCAGGAGAAGTGGTACAGTGCAGTATATATATATACAGAATAATACAGACACTGAGGATTACACCCAGTATACAGGACAGGAGAAGTGGTACTGTGCAGTATATATATACAGAATAATACAGATACTGAGGATTACACCCAGTATACAGGACAGGAGAAGTGGTACAGTGCAGTGTATATATACAGAATAATACAGATACTGAGGATTACACCCAGTATACAGGCCAGGAGAAGTGGTACAGTGCAGTGAGTATATACAGAATAATACAGATACTGAGGATTAAACCCAGTATACAGGACAGGAGAAGTGGCACTGTGCAGTGAATATATACAGAATAATACAGATACTGAGGATTACACCCAGTATACAGGCCAGGAGAAGTGGTACAGTGCAGTATATATATATATACAGAATAATACAGACACTGAGGATTACACCCAGTATACAGGACAGGAGAACTGGTACTGTGCAGTGAATATATACAGAATAATACAGACACTGAGGATTACACGCAGTATACAGGACAGGAGAAGTGGTACAGTGCAGTGTGTATATACAGAATAATACAGATACTGAGGATTACACCCAGTATACAGGACAGGAGAAGTGGTACAGTGCAGTGTATAATACAGAATAACACAGATACTGAGCATTACACCCAGTATACAGGACAGGAGAAGTGGCACTGTGCAGTGTATATGTACAGAATAATACAGATACTGAGGATTACACCCAGTATACAGGACAGGAGAAGTGGTACAGTGCAGTGTATATATACAGAATAATACAGACACTGAGGATTACACCCAGTATACAGGACAGGAGAAGTGGTACTGTGCAGTGAATATATACAGAATAATACAGATACTGAGGATTACACCCAGTATACAGGACAGGAGAAGTGGCACTGTGCAGTGAATATATACAGAATAATACAGACACTGAGGATTACACGCAGTATACAGGACAGGAGAAGTGGCACTGTGCATTGAATATATACAGAATAATACAGATACTGAGGATTACACCCAGTATACAGGACAGGAGAAGTGGCACTGTGCAGTGAACATATACAGAATAATACAGACACTGAGGATTACACGCAGTATACAGGACAGGAGAAATGGCACTGTGCAGTGTATATATACAGAATAATACAGATACTGAGGATTACACACAGCATACAGGACAGGAGAAGTGTCATTGTGCAGTGTATATATACAGAATAATACAGATACTGAGCATTACACTCAATATACAGGACAGGAGAAGTGTCATTGTGCAGTGTATATATACAGAATAATACAGATACTGAGGATTACACACAGTACACAGGACAGGAGAAATGGCACTGTGCAGTGTATATATACAGAATAATACAGATACTGAGGATTACACCCTGTATACAGGACAGGAGAAGTGGTACTGTGCATTGTCTATATACAGAATAATACAGATACTGAGGATTACACACAGTATACAGGACAGGAGAGGTGGTACTGTGCAGTGTATATATACAAAATAATACAGATACTGAGGATTACACCCAGTATACAGGACAGGAGAAGTGGTACTGTGCAGTGTATTTATACAGAATAATACAGATACTGAGGATTACATCCTGTATACAGGACAGGAGAAGTGGTACTGTGCAGTGTATATATACAGAATAATACAGATACTGAGGATTACATCCTGTATACAGAACAGGAGAAGTGGTACTGTGCAGTGTATATATACAGAATAATACAGATACTGAGGATTATACTCAGAGAGAAAACAGGGGGAGCCAGCACAGCCAAAAATTGCTGAAAAAATAAATGTGTAAGTACACCTGTCACTACCAAACTGCATATAAATAAAGACATTTCGCAAAAGATTACCGAAATAATCTTTTGAGCCACTCTCCCACATCAAGGAATGTCTCAGATAGAGTGGTCCTACTCTACATATTTTTACATTTTTGATGTGTCTGTAGACAGCATAATATAGTATAAAATAAAGAGGACCATATAAAGCTAACACTCATCTATACAAGTCAGACAATGCTTCCCAAGGTGCCAGGTGGGTCAGTGAATGAAGAGCAACTGAGGCCCCCACACCTGTGGCCTCCACTCACAAGTGTTTGGGCTATTTCACAGTTAACCCTCACTGACCCAACCAGCTCTTAAGGGTAAAAGCAAGTCAGGTTCAGGTGAGTGTAGCTGCAATAAACTAGCCTGAGGACAGGAAGAGGTAACCGTATGTGAACAGTTACTAAAATTAATGGAGTCAATGCAGATGGAAAACAGACAATATTTGGCGTGCACGGCAAGTGGTGGTCAGCCACTAAACCATACCAGAGAGAAAACATTGGGAGCCAGCACAGCCAAAAATTGCTAAAAAAATAAATTTGGAAGTACACCTGTCACTACCATACTGCATACAAATAAAGACATTTCGCAAAAGATTACGCTGGAGGAGTGGCTCAAGAGATTCAATGCTGCAATCTCCTGCAAAATGTCTCTATTTTTGTGCAGTATGGCATTAACAGGTGTAGATACACATTATATATTTTTTTGCAATTTCCGGCTGTGCTGGCATCTTTTGTTTTTCTCTGGTTTGGTTTGAGTGGCTAACCACCACTGGCCGTGCACGCTAGAAATTGTCTGTTGCCATCTGCATTTGACTCCATTATTTTTGGTAGCTGTTCACTTGCAGCTGCCTCCTCCAGTCTTCAGGTTTTTTCACATCAGCTTAATTCACCCAAACTTGACATGCTTTACCCATAAGGACGGGATGGGCTGGTGGGGGTTAAAGTGTGAAATAGCTCAGACACCTGTGATACAGGCTACAGGTGTCTGAGCCTCAGTTGCTCTTCATCCACTTGACCTCCTGGCAGCATGGGAAGCAATGTCTGACATGTATGGGTGAGTGTTTGCTTTAAATGATCCTCTTTACATTGTATTATGCTGTCTGCATGACACATCAGAAATATAAAAATACGTAGAGTTAGGACTACTCCAACGGAGACATTCCTTGATGCTGGAGGAGTGGCTCAGGAGATTCAATGCTGCAATCTCCTGCAAAATGTCTCTATTTTTGTGCAGTATGGCATTAACATGGTAGATACACATTATATATTTTTTGCAATTTCCGGCTGTGCTGGCATCTTTTGTTTTTCTCTGGCTTGGTTTGAGTGGCTAACCACCACTCGCCGTGCACGCTAGAAATTGTCTGTTGCCATCTGCATTTGACTCCATTATTTTTGGTAGCTATTTGAATCACAACCAGTATAGTGGGATCACTGGAGCTTGCATTAACATAAGCAAGGCTTAATTAGGCAGCAGCTGAAAAGTCTCTGAGATTGCTGTGCTTCCAATCTCTATGGTACAGGATAACTAGCTGACTATGGTTACAGACCTAGTGCTTGCCTTCACACTTATTAAGGTAGGGAAGACTCTAAACTAAAGGTATAATTTCTTAAAACTATTTATTACAATGTGTGTGAGTTCAGGTACAGCACTGCTGCAGCAGGGCATGACCTCTGAAAGCCAGAGGAGTGTCTGCTCCAGTAAGGGGGAAAACAGGAGAGTAGGGCAGGCCAGACAGGTGCTGGTAGTGGGGGACTCAATTATTAGGGGAATAGATAGGGCAATCTGTCACAAAGACAGGGATCGTCGAACAGTGTGCTGCCTACCGGGCGCTCGAGTCCGGCACATCGCTGATCGGGTTGACAGATTACTGGGAGGGGCTGGTGAGGACCCAGCGGTCATGGTGCACATTGGCACAAATGACAAAGTTAGAGGTAAGTGGAAGGTCCTTAAAGATGATTTCAGGGAATTAGGCTGCAAGCTTAAGGCAAGAACCTCCAAGGTAGTATTCTCTGAAATACTGCCTGTACCACGTGCCACACCAGAGAGGCAAAGGGAGATTAGGGAGATAAATAAGTGGCTCAGGAATTGGTGTAGGAAGGAGGGGTTTGGGTTCCTGGAGAACTGGGCCGACTTCTCTGTTGGCTACAGGTTCTATGCTAGGGACGGGCTGCACCTCAATGGGGAGGGTGCAGCTGTGCTGGGGGAGAAAATGGCTAGAAGGTTGGAGGAGTGTTTAAACTAGGGATTGGGGGGGAGGGTATTCATTGTATAGGAGGGGAAGATAGTGTAAACAGTAACCTGGGCACAAGTAATAAAATTGGGGGTGGCATGGGGGGTGGGGTTAGAACAGTCAATCTAGTAGGAAGGAATAGAGGTAAAGAGAGATGCATAAAGTGCATGTTCACTAATGCCAGAAGCCTCACCAACAAAATGGAGGAATTAGAATTGATTTTGTTGGAAAATAATTATGACATGGTGGGGATTTCGGAGACTTGGCTGGACGAGAGCCATGACTGGGCTGTTAATTTACAGGGCTATTGTCTGTTCAGAAATGACCGTACAAATAGGCGAGGAGGAGGTGTATGTTTATACGTAAAATCATCCTTAAAACCCATCCTGCGTGATAATATAGGTGAATCTAATGGAAATGTAGAGTCCCTGTGGGTGGAGATAAGGGGAGGGGGAAAAAATAATAAATTACTGATAGGGGTTTGTTATAAGTCCCCAACAATAATGGAAGTGGAGGAGAATATCCTCATAAAGCAAATAGATGAAGCAGCGACTCAGGAGAAGTCATTATTATGGGGGACTTCAACTACCCTGAAATACATTGGGGATCAGAAACCTGCAGTTCCAGCAAAGGTAATAAGTTTTTGAAAACTATGAGAGACAATTACCTTTCACAACTGGTTCAGGACCCAACAAGAAGGGGGGCACTGCTGGACCTAATATTAACCAACAGGCCGGACCGCATATCAAATATACGGGTTGGAGGTCACTTGGGTAATAGTGATCATAACTTAATAAGCTTTCAAGTATCCTTTACTAAGACGTGTAGTAGAGGGGCTACAAGGACACTAAACTTCAGGAAGGCAAATTTCCAACGGTTGAGAGATGATCTTAGTGCAATAAACTGGGACGATGTCCTGAGACATAAAAGTACACAACACAAATGGGAGATGTTTATTAGCATCCTGAATAGGACCTGTGCACAATATATACCCTATGGGAATAAGCATGCTAGAAATAGGAGGAAACCACTATGGCTAAATAAAGCGGTAAGAAGTGCAATATGTGACAAAAAGAAAGCATTTAGGGAATTAAAGCAAGTAGGTTGTGATGAAGCATTAAATAAATACAGAAAATTAAATAACATTTGTAAAAAGCAAATCAAGGCAGCAAAGATTGAGACAGAGAGACTCATTGCCAGAGAAAGTAAAACGAATCCCAAAATATTTTTTAACTACATAAATAGTAAGAAACTAAAAAATGATGGTGTTGGCCCCTTTAAAAATAGTCTGGGTGAAATGGTGGATGAGGATGAGGAAAAAGCCAATATGCTAAATTACTTTTTTTCAACAGTATTTACACAAGAAAATCCCATGACAGACAATATGATCAGTGATAACAAAAAGTCTCAATTAAATGTCACCTGCTTAACCCAAGAGGAAGTACGGCATCGTCTAAAAATCACTAAAATTGACAAATCCCCGGGCCCGGATGGGATACACCCCAGAGTGCTGCAGGAATTAAATACTGTCATAGATAGACCATTATTTTTAATATTTAAAGATTCCATAATAACATGGTCTGTACCACAGGACTGGCGTATAGCAAATGTGGTGCCAATATTCAAAAAAGGGACAAAAACTGAACTTGGAAATTATAGGCCAGTAAGCTTAACCTCTACTGTGGGTAAAATCCTTGAGGGTTTTCTAAGAGATGCTATACTGGAGTATCTGAAGAAAAAAAACCTCATGACCCATTATCAACATGGTTTTACGAGGGACCATTCCTGTCAAACTAATCTGATAAGCTTCTATGAAGAAGTAAGTTCTGGACTGGACAAAGGAAATGCAGTGGATGTGGTGTATATGGACTTTTCAAAAGCTTTTGATACGGTGCCACACAAAAGGTTGATACATAAAATGAGGGAAATGGGGATAGGGGAAAATATGTGTAAGTGGGTTAAGAACTGGCTTAGTGATAGGAAACAAAGGGTGGTTATTAATGGGACACACTCAGAATGGGTCACAGTTAACAGTGGGGTACCACAGGGGTCAGTGTTGGGCCCGCTTCTATTTAATATATTTATTAATGACCTTGTAGGGGGCATACAGAGTAGAATCTCAATATTTGCAGATGACACTAAACTCTGCAGGGTAATCAATACAGAGGAGGACAATTTTATATTACAGGAGGATTTATGTAAACTAGAAGCTTGGGCTGCTAAATGGCAAATGAGCTTTAATGGGGATAAATGTAAAGTTATGCACTTGGGCAGAGGAAACAAAAGGTATAATTATGTGCTTAATTGTAAAACACTGGGCAAAACTGTCACTGAAAAAGACCTGTGTGTATGGGTAGATGACAAACTCACATTTAGTGGCCAGTGTCAGGCAGCTGCTGCAAAGGCAAATAAAATAATGGGATGCATTAAAAGAGGCATAGATGCTCATGAGGAGAACATAATTTTACCTCTATACAAGTCACTAGTGCGACCACACTTAGAATACTGTGTACAATTCTGGTCTCCGGTGTATAAGAAAGACATAGCTGAACTAGAGCGGGTCCAGAGAAGAGCGACAAAAGTCATTAGAGGACTAAGGGGTCTGCAATACCAAGACAGGTTATTAAACTTGGGGTTATTTAGCTTGGAAAAACGAAGGCTTAGGGGTGATCTTATAATAATGTATAAATATATGAGGGGACAGTACAGAGACCTTTCTAATGATCTCTTTACTCTCAGGCCTGAGACTGGGACAAGGGGGCATCCTCTACGTCTGGAGGAAAGAAGGTTTAATCATAATCACAGACGTGGATTCTTTACTGTAAGAGCAGTGAGACTATGGAACTCTCTGCCACATGATGTTGTAATGAGTGAGTCACTACTAACATTTAAGAAGGGCCTGGATGCCTTTCTTGAATACTATAATATTACCAGTTATACATACTAGATTCTTTGATAGGGCGTTGATCCAGGGAGCTAGTCTGATTGCCGTATCTGGAGTCAGGAAGGAATTTTTTCCCCCAGTGTGGAGCTTAGTGTTGCCACATGGGGTTTTTTTTTGCCTTCCTCTGGATCAACATGTTAGGCTATGGGTTGAACTAGATGGACTTAAAGTCTTCCTTCAACCTTAAAAACTATGTTACTATGTTACAAATATAAAAAAAACGTGGTTTAAAAAGTGTGTACATAAAAGCATATTAGATTCTGAGTATAAAATCTGTAATAGCAGCTTGTGTTCAAATTTGCTGTGTGGTGTCCTGGCAGTATAAAGTGCCTTCTCCTAGTGCTTCTGAACAGTTGATGTAATAGATGATTGTCGCTAGTTCCACTGCATTCTGATCGAACTCCTCATTTGCTGTAGGAAATAGAGGACCTGTGTTACTAGACTGTACCGGTCCACCTAACTAAACCTAGTACTAATTGCAGTGTTGCTCTCACCGGTTACTGTGCTGTATGATATATGTCTTCCAGCTTGTTTGTTCCTGATTCCCTTCTTCCCTGGAGGTGTGATTCCCTCTATATAATGGTGGTATATAGTCTGAGGGGGTCACATAAACAAAATTACTAGATATCTCCCATTTATTAGTAATCTTGCTTAAAGGGAAACCAACCACCTCAGATCACCCTAATACACAGTTAGTACATGTCCCTGCACCCTAAGGATACCTTTCCAGCACTGTTTTTGTGTAAAATCTTGCATTAGTATAACTGATATGAAGAGTTTATAAACTTACTAGCCTGGAGACATCTGGGCGTATCCCTCCTTCTGTTATACTTCAGGGCTGTGCATTCATTGCATGATTGTGCTCCCCCTCCCTCCGTGCCTGCTGCCCTGCCCTGATGGGTGTCATCGTTATCTCCTCTGCACGGAGGGAGGGGGAGCACAGCCATGCAATGAATGCACAGCCCTGAAGTATAACAGAAGGAGGGATACGCCCAGATGTCTCCAGGCTAGTAAGTTTATAAACTCTTCATATCAGTTATACTAATGCAAGATTTTACACAAAAACAGTGCTGGAAAGGTATCCTTAGGGTGCAGGGACATGTACTAACTGTGTATTAGGGTGATCTGAGGTGGTTGGTTCCCTTTAAAGATGAAAATGCTCACCCAATAAACTGCTATGGTGGGTCGGTCTTTCTACTGGTTACTTAAAATTAGTGTGCGTTAATCCTGCTAAAGACATGGAAATGTGTAAAGCAGTGAATAGCTTAGATAATGTAATTTCTCCTATGGGCGCACAGTGTTTGCTATTACCTTGCTTCTTGTGAGTATGTTGGAGGTCTTGCTTCGGCTGGTCTATGTCAGCGGTAGTAACCTGTATTCGTTGGTGGTAGTGGGTGCTCGCATCTGTCATGGGGCGGTCTCCCAAGCTGTCTGGTCTGTTGTGTTGGCTCCTCTGCACCACAGCACGGGCAAGCACATCTGCGGCCGACAGCGTGCACCTGGCTTCCTGATAGGTGATGTCACAGGAATTAGTCACAGTGAGCTCTGCACAGCCTCCGGCTTCTTGTGATAGGACAACTCGTCTGTCTATCAGTCAGGCAGTCTTAGCACAGGCTTGGCAAAATTATCAACATGTTTCGTTGCTCACGGACAACTTTCTCAAGATCATATAAATATAAAAATACGTAGAGTTAGGACTACTCCAACGGAGACATTCCTTGACGCTGGAGGAGTGGCTCAGGAGATTCAATGCTGCAATCTCCTGCAAAATGTCTCTATTTTTGTGCAGTATGGCATTAACAGGTGTAGATACACATTATATGTTTTTTTTGCAATTTCCGGCTGTGCTGGCATCTTTTGTTTTTCTGAGGATTATACTCCATATACGGGACAGGAGAATTATACCCAGCATAACCAGGAGGCTGTGGTACATAGTTAGGAGGATGAGGCATATAGATAGCCAAGACTCACCCACATCCTGGAGATGGGGAAAGATGAAAGGAGGTGGCAACAGCAGGTCCAGTGATGGGCGCAGAGAGGAACAGAGTCTATGGAGGCACCAAGAAGAGCAGAGTGCTAACGCTGCCCGCAGGAAAACTTTCTGATGCTGCACTGGCCACCAGCACACAGGAGGCCACACATATCTATACAATATGAGCCCCACGCAGGCCCCCACATATAAGACCAAACACATCCTCTATATTCAGTATTAGCCCCACACACATGCTCACACAGCCACTATAAACAGTATTAGTGTGGCGCCCTGCTCACGCAGGTAGCCACAGACTTCTCTAATGCACAGCTGGGTTTCCACTGCAGGTACCTACTACATACAAAATTTTCCACCCCGGCACAGTAGGGGAAGCCCAACTTGCTGCCCTTAGGCAAGATCCCCTATAAATACTGCTGCTG
The DNA here is from genome assembly GCA_033576535.1 of Allobates femoralis. NCBI lineage: Eukaryota > Metazoa > Chordata > Amphibia > Anura > Aromobatidae > Allobates > Allobates femoralis. Next base: position 220,289,906 of record JARQOC010000005.1, on the reverse strand, counting down.
GGGGCGGAGTTAGTTAGAGTGTGCAGACGCTAGGAGAGCTTTGAAGATGTCCTGGTGGTTGGTGCTGCGATTAGGCTCGAACCAGTGACCTGGAGTGGCCCTTCTACGTCCCTCAAGTCTAAGTGGGACTGAAGACAAGGAGCATAGAACAGAAAGGGAGCGAGTAACTTGAGGGAGTTCATCCAAGGAGAATCACCGGATATTGGGGATCCGCACCTGAGGGATACTATAGGACCACAGAAAACCCTGTTACACCGTGGAGGCTTCAGCTACCCGGTTTCCTATGTGGGTCAAGAGAGGGAGCCAGACACAGCAGGGCAACGCCGCAGTGATCAGAGAAGATAACCCAGAGACCGCACAGGAGGAAAGACAGACACTGCTCAACATCAGTAAAAGGTAAAAGAGACTTTGCTGTGTGCGTGCATCCTTCTTCTCCGCTTCCGGTGCCCCTCATAGACTGTCCCAACACTCCCTATACAATCCCAGCTCCACTCCAAGCTGCCCCTTTTTATTACGCTGCCCCGGAGGTCCAGTCCTACCTGTGGAGGACTATACCATCCTAGCCGCGATACCATCTACCTCCGATGGGCTGTGGCGGCGCTGGTGCAAATCACCAGAAACTACAGGTGGCGACACGACAACTAGCTGTATGTAATCCCCTGTACATAAACCCCTTTTTTGGAAGATAGGCCCAGGACACAGTGTCAGGCCTTCCCCATTCCCCCCCCCCACACACACACAAACAGCCTGCCCCTGCCCCCCCACACACACAACAGCCTGCCCCAGACCCCCCACACACACAGCAGCCTGCCCCAGACCCCCCCACACACAGCAACCTGCCCCAGCCCCCCCACACAGCAGCCTGCCCCAGCCCCCCCATGCACACAGCAGCCTGCCCCAACCCCTCCACGCACACAGTAGCCTGCCCCAGCCCCCCCACATGGTAGCCTGCCCCAGCCCCCCCACGCACACAAGCAGCCTGCCCCAGCCCCCCACACACAACAGCCTGCCCCAGTTCCCCCCCACACACACAGCAGCCAGCCCGGGCCCTGCCATATACACAGCAGCCTGCCCCAGCCTCCCCACACAGAAGTCTGCCCCAGCACCCCCGCACACAGCAGCCTGCCCCAGCCACCCCTTACACACAGCAGCCAGCCCAGGCCCTGCCACACACACCAGCCTGCCCCAGTGCCCCCCACATACACAAAAGCCTGCTCCAGCTGCCCCTCCATGCGGTTGACTTACCGTAGCCGGGTCTTCACGTCTCGGGTGTTGCTTCTCCCTGTCACGGTTCCGCGCCCGAGGCTCTGGGGCCCAGTGGTCCAGATCAAACGGGGGGATGGCTGAACGGATAAGGGTTAATTCTTCTTGTCGTGACGCCACCTGCGGGAATTCCGGTGATTTCACCGGCGCTGCTTGGGCCTCTGGGGGATGTATGGCAGTTAGATGGGACGCTCCCCACAGGATGAGCGGGAGTCCCCGGAGCTGCACTTGATGGTGTCTGGCAGCTTTGTAATGCTGCGTGTTAGTTCCAGGAATAATGTGCAGACACACACAAAGTCTTTTAGGTACCTTTACTGGTGGCAACAGGTACACTCGGACCGGGTGATGAGGTTGACACTCCTGGAGTTTCTCTCGTTCTGGTGGGGTCGAGTGGATATGGAATCCTGCCGGACCGGGTTGTACGTTCGGTGGAACGTGATTCACCTGGGTTAACTGCACTGAGGGCGCTATTAAAGGGGGTTAAGCTATATATATGCTCTTCCCTGGGCTCTCATCTGTGGGTGCTTCAGGTGAACAGGGGGCTAGACTCCCTGGTTGTGGTGCTGGTCTCTCTGTGGTTTATGTGGTAGTCCCCACAGCTCGGTTCCAGTAACCGGATCGTTAGGGAGAGTTATGATAACTCTTCTGTCCCTGAGAGGTGCTTTTCTCCTGTCCTATGACCCCAGTTGCAAGGGTCTCTCACTTGCTGGGTGTGCTGGTTTGGGCCTAGTATAGCTCCAGTACCAGTGACTGCACACTTCCTGCAGCTCTCCTAGCGTCTGCACACTCTGCTGTTTCTCAGGTTCCAGGACCCTATTTATAGGGGGAACTGGCTTAAGGTCACCAGTGGAGCTCCCCCTAGAGGCCTGGGGTGAAACAGGGTGTTAAAGGTGTTGTTAGTGGTGAGTGCTGCTTGCTGTATACATTCCATTTGTGTAACAAGAGTTCTGTGGTGCCCCACAGGGTGCCAGAGTGCCACACGGTCACTTACTCACTGCTGCTGTCCACCTGCAGTGATGACTGTGCTGGTCTGGGAGTGAATGGAGAGCGAGTTGCTGCCTGTGGAAGTATCGCCATGTGGTGGGGTGTGTGTGCAGTGCCCCCGACCCCGTCGCATAGGAGCAGCACTGGTTTGCAGGTGGCAGAAATGGCGTTTCATGGGCGTGACTCAATTCAGGAGAGGTATGCGCGCTTTCTCCTATCTCCACCCTCAAAGAACGTGCTGCTGTGCCATGCAGTGTCCCGGCAGCATAGCATTCACTAATGCGCCGCAGCGCCGCTCAGAGCAGCCCAGACTTGCGGGCAGTGGCGGCCGACCACAGATGCAATTAAATATAAGCTGGCCAGCGGCCAGAGCAGCGGGCACGGCGGCCCAAAGTACCGCGGCCCATAGGGAAAAGTTGTGTGGCCCTGAACTGCTGATAATCCACCGGCCTGGGGGGCAAATGCCTCCCTTCAATCCGGCCCAGTCTGCCCCTGTCAATGAACCATTATAGATTAGAGTATCTGTTAGCATTTTGTGTTTGCTGGTCTGAGAAATTTGGGAAAACATGTCTCCTTACAGTAGCCTGTGAGGCAGGAACTGATGGTCCAATGTTTGTCTGACCATATTGCTGTGGAGACGACATGTTCCTGTTGTGTGGCTGACTTTGGTTTTGGCCATGGAATGATCCAGTGGGTTTCCAAGGGGGGTTATTGGTTGCCAGGGTGTCTGGACAACTGGGAACAGCTTGAGGTATGTTTCCACCAACATCCTGTAGCATTTGGCGAACTGTAAACTGGCCTTCATGTTGCCCTTCAGGCTATGGGTTTGAAGCAAACCCATGTTGTTGGGTAGTTGGTCGGCCAATCTGTGGCCTAGCTGTGCTAAGGTGAGTTTCATCAGCCTGCCTTTGGAACTGGGAAGCTGGAGCTGGACACTCGGCATGTGGTGGGGGAGGCTGAGGTAGCGAGTCAGTGGTGGCCAGTTCCCTGTTGGGTCTCTGCAGCTGATTTTCTGCAGACAGCTGCCATCTCTCCAGAAAATTAAAGACGGTCATGGGGTCATGTTTGGAGCTGTACATGCATCTATCAAAATGCTAAAACAGTTGCGGCAATGTAAACGCAAGTGTCGTGGAATTTCCCTGAGATACTATGCAATATTGCGCCCATAAGCCTCCTCCCCATCATCATTGACGGTACGAGATAGGTACTGGAGAACTCCAGTCTCTATATCGCGCCGTGCAGTGGTGCTGAGGAATTCCCTCATGCGCCATGCTCTTTGGGATATGCTTAAAGGCACATGTATTTCGGGGCTGACATGGCATGGAGGTTGTTGAACCATTGAATCTTGCAGAACCTCTGGAGAAGCAGCCAAACTGCTGCCTTCCTCAGCTGTAGCTGTACCTGGCTCATTCAAAGCAGCAGATGAAGATGGCCTTGACGGGTTGTCTTCCTGGCCAGAAGCAGCAACATCATCATCATCATCAATTTGCTCAACTACAGGCTCCGAATCTGTGGCCCCATCACCCTCAGTGAGGTTGGAGTCAGTGCTGAAAATGAAAATAAGCCCATCTCAACCTTAAACATTCACTATGTAAATACAGCATACAGCACGTATTGAATTAACAATGTACTTACGCACAACCATCAATTATCGGTGCCAGGAAACTCAGGCGGTTATAGTAAATTTACGGCCTTTTTCCAGTAGAGCGACCACCACTTCTCTGACGTGCCCGTCTCTCCCGCCTATACTGGTCTCTGCAGCTCCTCCATCTTTTCGTAAGTTGTGTCACTGTATAAACAATGTTGTATGTTTACAATCATATACAGTTAGGGCCAGAAATATTTGGACAGTGACACAATTTTCGCGAGTTGGGCTCTGCATGCCACCACATTGGATTTGAAATGAAACCTCTACAACAGAATTCAAGTGCAGATTGTAACGTTTAATTTGAAGGGTTGAACAAAAATATCTGATAGAAAATGTAGGAATTGTACACATTTCTTTACAAACACTCCACATTTTAGGAGGTCAAAAGTAATTGGACAAATAAACATAACCCAAACAAAATATTTTTATTTTCAATATTTTGTTGCGAATCCTTTGGAGGCAATCACTGCCTTAAGTCTGGAACCCATGGACATCACCAAACGCTGGGTTTCCTCCTTCTTAATGCTTTGCCAGGCCTTTACAGCCGCAGCCTTCAGGTCTTGCTTGTTTGTGGGTCTTTCCGTCTTAAGTCTGGATTTGAGCAAGTGAAATGCATGCTCAATTGGGTTAAGATCTGGTGATTGACTTGGCCATTGCATTGCATGTTCCACTTTTTTGCACTCATGAACTCCTGGGTAGCTTTGGCTGTATGCTTGGGGTCATTGTCCATCTGTACTATGAAGCGCCGTCCAATCAACTTTGCAGCATTTGGCTGAATCTGGGCTGAAAGTATATCCCGGTAGACTTCAGAATTCATCCGGCTACTCTTGTCTGCTGTTATGTCATCAATAAACACAAGTGACCCAGTGCCATTGAAAGCCATGCATGCCCATGCCATCACGTTGCCTCCACCATGTTTTACAGAGGATGTGGTGTGCCTTGGATCATGTGCCGTTCCCTTTCTTATCCAAACTTTTTTCTTCCCATCATTCTGGTACAGGTTGATCTTTGTCTCATCTGTCCATAGAATACTTTTCCAGAACTGAGCTGGCTTCTTGAGGTGTTTTTCAGCAAATTTAACTCTGGCCTGTCTATTTTTGGAATTGATGAATGGTTTGCATCTAGCTGTGAACCCTTTGTATTTACTGTCATGGAGTCTTCTCTTTACTGTTGACTTAGAGACAGATACACCTACTTCACTGAGAGTGTTCTGGAATTCAGTTGATGTTGTGAACGGGTTCTTCTTCACCAAATAAAGTATGCGGCGATCATCCACCACTGTTGTCATCCGTGGACGCCCAGGCCTTTTAGAGTTCCCAAGCTCACCAGTCAATTTCTTTTTTCTCAGAATGTACCCAACTGTTGATTTTGCTACTCCAAGCATGTCTGCTATCTCTCTGATGGATTTTTTCTTTTTTTTCAGCCTCAGGATGTTCTGCTTCACCTCAATTGAGAGTTCCTTTGACCGCATGTTGTCTGGTCACAGCAACAGCTTCCAAATGCAAAAACACACACCTGGAATACACCCCTGACCTTTTAACTACTTCATTGATTACAGGTTAATGAGGGAGACGCCTTCAGAGTTAATTGCAGCCCTTAGAGTCCATTGTCCAATTACTTTTGGTCCCTTGAAAAAGAGGAGGCTATGCATTACAGAGCTATGATTCCTAAACCCTTTCTCCGATTTGGATGTGGAAACTCTCATATTGCAGCTGGGAGTGTGCACTTTCAGCCCATATTATATATATAATTGTATTTCTGAACATGTTTTTGTAAACAGCTAAAATAACAAAACTTGTGTCACTGTCCAAATATTTCTGGCCCTATCTGTACAATGGACAATGCCACATAACATCTGTAACGCATGACTGTATGATTGATAGGAATAAAAGCACACATGATATTGCTCCGCATGGTTACCTATGAGTACCTGCGCAAGGGCTATGACCCCATAAAGACAAAGTAATCTCAGTTGAGTAACATACGGAGGACACAAAGGCAACACACACATGATATTAAGGTGCTGCCTGGCAAATTCGCATATGACGCGCCCCGAGGGCTTGGGTACTCAGCTCTCGGGCGGTTTCAGTCTCTTGGGATGTCACAGGTGGCTGCCTGAGGCCATAGCCCTGGTGGTCAATTAAATAAGGGGTTTATTTACAGGGATTATATACAAAATTGTCGTTGTGACGCCACCTTCAGTGTCTGGTGATGCTCACCAGCGCCGCCACTGTCCTCCAGTGGTCGATGGTATTGCGGCTTAGATGGATTAGTGCCCCGCAGGCGGAATTGGACCCCCGGGGCAGCGATGCTGTAAGAAAACAGTTTATAAAGGAAAGGATGCAGCAGGGTCAGGGCTTCACTTCACCGGGTACTTTTACTGAAAACTTCTCCAAAGTTATACAGTTCAGCAGTACAGTAGATGGTATAATGGCAAATGCTACGGATGCTGCAACTGGAATTTCTGGCCATTACATGGATTCCTCCTTGTGTACCCTTCTTGTTCCTTTCTTTCCTTGCCTCCCAGTGGCGGTGAAGTCTGACTCTTAAAGATAATCTGACCTCCTGCTGCGTTTCTGGTTTCCTCTCCTTTGTACCCGTCGGGTGAACCTTTTACTGTCCTTCGCAGGATCCAACTGCAGAACTGATTCCCCTCTTTTGGACTCTTTGGGAGTCGGGGCCGTATCTATAATATCCCCGTTCATCGGATTCTCTGTGAGCCGTGTAGGAACTCACAGTTGCGGGCTCCGGTACCCGGTTGCTTCCTTTGGGGCAAACTCTTCTGTTACTCAATCCCCTTCTTAGAGTGAGCTCGCGAGTGAGCTATCTCCTCTCTTTCTTTTCCCTTTTCTGGGTTCTGTTCTGTTTTGGGCCCCTCAGTCGAGGAGACCCTCCTTGCTCCTTCCAGGCTCCCTCTCACTACTCCTCCTCACTAACTGCTGTCTCCTCACTAGTTCCCCCTAGAGGCCACTATATACCCTCCCGGGGTCCCTCCCACCTAATATTCTAGCGTGTGGGTGTTAGCTCTAGGGTTCCACCTAGTGACCATAGTTCCAATTGCAGTGGGGTGACTACACCGCTTTTCTGGGTGCAGTACCCCTTTTGTGGCACCTACATGGTGGGGCGCCACACACCCCCTTGATGAAACATGCTCGTCCGCGAGCATCACATTTGCCCATCGGGAAGTGAAAAATTGTTTTTATATTAAATACCAACGGGTAACTATTTACAAATCACGAATATTTGAATCTCTTCCCATTTCCGGGAGGCGCATAACTTTAAACATTGCACATATAAACATTTTACACACACTGCAGCAGCTAGTAATTGTTAACTCCACAGTACTCGGGCCACTTATTGGAAAAGTTGTTGCTCTCCGGTTCTCTCTAACTCTGCACATAAATAAAACACATTATTTACTCTGGCCCAACGGGACCTCTTTAGCTACGCGGGCCCAGCGGTAATCTATAGTCCTACACAGTCCAGTGTGCGTTATCACCACTGGGCCGCTATTCACCACACATTATCAAGACGTAAAAGGGGGGAGAGTTCAATAAAAAGTCTTTAGGGTCACCGGGGACGCACTCTTCATTCAAATAAAGGGGTAATGCAAAGATGGGGCTATATACACGGACAATGTCTCACAATGGGAGTCTATTGTATAAATTCTGTAATCAGTCTATTCTGGAGATCCTGATGGCGAACCATCCTAGCGGGTCAGGGAATCTTTCATAAGTGACCTGCTTACCTCTATATAAGTCTCGCCGGGGATGTCCTTTTCTGAGGAAGGATTCCACATCCCACTGGGAAAAGAATATATCGTCCAACAAGCCGGGTTCTCTTAAGAATCCCCATCCGTCCTTGTGATATACCGAGATTACCATCCTGGTCTTCCGCAGCTCCATGGGAAGTGGGGGCTGAGCGCGGGCCTCGTCTCGCAGCCTCTTGGTGGTCCGCTCCCGCTGGTACCAGTCCTCTCTCTGTCGGTGCATTGCCACCTGGCTCTGCTCATCCTGGGCTGGTCGGGTGCTCAGCAATGACTGATACGGGGGTGGTGAAGTGCTGCTGCTGTAAGGTCTGGGTGTAGCACAGGTCTCCGCAGAGTTGAGGATGGCGGGAACTCCTTGATGGTGCTGTTGCCAGGCTGTCCACCAAGCCGCCTCGGGGTGCTCCCTCCCGAAGCTCCAGCTGGCTCCTCGGTGCTGGTAAGAAAGTTGACATAAAATCGGCATTTCGATTGCTTCCAGTTGACCCGAGAGGTTTTTCGTCACTAGGTTTTTAGTTCGAAGGGTTTTTCTTCTTTGGCATTCTCCTGCCTATGTGCTTTACATCTTCATGTTATTATTTTGAAGCGCTTTCTTCATTTTGGAACGGGCTTGTTGTCAATGGTAAAGTGTCTGGTGGTGACTGTTTGTTTGTCGGTGCCCCAAGATCTCCGGTTTGTTCTCACCTGCTTCAAAAATGTTGTTTTTTTGTAAAATTCTTCGGTTTTCCTTTCACAACCGAGAAGACTGTTTAACCTTGTTGTTTTTTTTGAGTTCCTGGCTTTGGAGCTGGCCACTATTAAGATGGAAGTTCGTTAACCAGCTCACAAAATGGATTCTACTTTGCATTCAATTGCAAATGTGATTGGATGTAAGAAAATAGTTTTAAAAATTTGGCAGTCTTTGTTGGCTAATTTTGCTTTTTCATTGAGGGCGATTCCTATGGGAAGGATTTTCTCAAAGTGCCTTTGTTTTGCCACTAGAGGTCTCACTTTCCCTGATGCTCATATCAGATTAACACATGATTAAAGTAGGATCTGTATATGTGTTTTCTTTTGTGTCAGAGTTCAATGGTCAGAGTGTGATTCAAGATCAGTTTTTATCCAATTTTTCGTTATCCTTATTTTTTGCTACATCAAAGCATGATGGTTTTGGTCGTTGTTTTGGCAATGAGAGGCGTTCTGGGCATTGGTCCCCCTTTTGGAGGTCAAGAAGTAGAATGAAAAAGTGTTGTAATTTGGGGAGTATTGTTGAAAAATAAAAGAATTCTGTATTTAACGGCAGACAAAAACTTAGCATTTGCCCTAAACTGTCTGACGTCAAAAAATTTAATGGTAGTGAATTTGTTGAGACGTTTAGTTTCATCTTCTATATAATTGTCTTGCCGTCAGTTCGGTCTGAGGCTGAAATCGCGCACCAGCGCTCATTGGTCGCCGCCAGCCGCAGCAACCAATGAGCGCAGCATATGCAAAACGGCCGCGATCCAATCAGTGACGCGCAGTGGCGTAACTTCAGGCCCAGGGGCCCCGATGCGAAAGCTCCAACGGGGCCCCCAATTATTGCAAATCTTTAATAGTATTAGTCTTTTTCTACAGGACAGAGGGACTTTTGGGGCCCCCCTAGGCTGCAGGGCCCGGGTGCGATCGCAACCCCTGCACCTATTGTAGTTACGCCCCTGGTGACGCGCGATTTCGGTCTTACAGACACTGCGCTGTCAGCCTCCTCCTGCCCGCACCCACCAGCTGGAGCAGGTCTGCCCACCTCCGGCCCCCTCTTGTCCGCCCCTGCCACCCGCAGCTCCATTTCTCCCCTCACTCCATTCCCACCCCCTCGCTCCATTCCCCCTCACTCCATTTCCCCCCCTCGCTCCATCTCCCCCCCCTTGCTCCATCTCCCCCCCTCGCTCCATCTTCCCCCCCCCCTCGCTCCATCTCCCCCCCTCGCTCCATTTCCACCCCCCCCCCGCTCCCCGCCGTTCCGGTCTCACCCGCACCCGGTGTTTAGATCGACGCCGGAAGCTACAGCAGGTAATGAGCGGTGATGTGACAGGCTCTGTGCACATCACTTCAGCCCGCCTATCGCATGACCACTTATTACCTGCTGTAACATCCGGCGGCGATGTAAACATCGGGTGTGGGTGAGACCAGAGCGGATGGGAGGGGGGATGGACGTGTGCTGACCACTGGCCCTCCATCCTGCGCTGACCACTGGCCCTCCATCCTGCGCTGACCACTCTGCCTCCATCCTGTGCTGACCACTCTGCCTCCATCCTGCACCGACCGCTGGCCCTCCATCCTGTGCTGACCACTGAGCTTCCATCCTGCGCTGACCACTGAGCCTCCGTCCTCTGCTGACCACTGAGCCTCCATCCTCTGCTGACCACTCTGCCTCCATCCTGTGCTGACCACTCTTCCTCCATCTTGCCTGACCACTCTTCCTCCATCCTGCGCTGACCACTCTTCCTCCATCCTGCGCTGACCACTCTTCCTCCATCCTGCGCTGACCACTGAGCCTCCATCCTCTGCTGACCACTGAGCCTCCATCCTTTACTGACCACTCTGCCTCAATCCTGTGCTGACGACTTGCCCTCCATCCTGCACTGACCACTCTGCCTCCATCCTGTGCTGACCACCAAGCCTCCATCCTTTGTTGACCACCAGGCCTCCATCCTGCACTGACCGCTCTGCTTCCATCCTGCGCTGACCACTCGGCCTCCACCCTGCGCTGACCACTCTGTCTCCATCCTGTGCTGACCACCGAGCTTCGATCCTGTGCTGACCACCAAGCCTCCATCCTGCGCTGACCACTCGGCTTCCATGCTGCGCTGACCACTCGGCATATAAGCTGCGCTAACCACTCAGCCTCCATCCTGCGCTGAGCACTCAGCCTCCATCCTGCGCTGACCATTCGCCTCCATCCTGTGCTGACCACTCAGCATCCATCCTGCGCTGACCACTGAGCCACCGCGTAGTGCTAACCACTGAGCCACCGTACTGTGCTAGCCACTGAGCCACTGTACTGTGCTAGCCACTGAGCCACAGTAGTGTGCTAACCACTGAGCCATCGTACTGTGCAAACCACTGAGCCAACGTACTGTGCAAACCACTGAGCGACCATATACTGTGCTAACCACTGAGCCACCATACTTTGCTAAACACTGACCCACCACACAGTGCTAACCACTGCGAGCCACCATACATTGCAAGCCACTGAGCCACCATACAATGCTAACCACTGAGCCACCATACTGTGCTAACCACTGAGCCACCTTACTGTGCTAACCACAGAGCCACCATACAGTTCTAGCCACCCACCATACTGTGCTAACCACTGAGCCACCATATACAGTGCTAACCACTGAGCGACCATATACAGTGCTAACCACTGAGCCACCATACTGTGCTAACCACTGAGCCACCATACAGTGCTAGCCAGTGAGCCACCATAATGAGCTAACCACTGAGCCACTATATACAGTGCTAACCACTGAGCTACCATATACAGTGCTAACCACTGAGCTACCATATACAGTGCTAACCACTGAGCCACCATACTGTGCTAACCACTGAGCCACCATACTGTGCTAACCACTGAGCCACCATAGAGTGCTAATCACTGAGTCACTGTATACAGTGCTAACCACTGATTCCCCTTACACAGTGCTAACCACTGAGTCACCATATACAGTGCTAACCACTGAGCCACATTACTGTTCTAATTATTGAGCCACCATGTACAGTGCCAACCACTGAGCCACCATAGAGTACTAACCACTGAGGTTCCGTATACAGTGCTAACTACTGAGCCAGCGTATACTGTGCTAACCACTGAGCCCCTGTATACTCTGCTAACCACTGAGCCGCCATATACTCTGCTAACCACTGAGCCGCCGTAAAGTCTGCTAACCACTGAGCCTGCATGTACTCTGCTTACCACTGAGCCGCCGTATACTCTGCTAACCACTGAGCCGCCGTATACTCTGCTAAGCACTCTGCTGCAGGCAGGAGGCGGCCAGGGAACAGTGGCCGGGTGCGGCCAGGAGGGGCCCCCCGCCCCCTCCTGCCTGCATCCAGCTGCTTTTCCCAGCCCCCTTCTGCCCGTGTCAGGCCCACTGGGACGGGGGTACTCGGTACTGGACCGGTCTGCTGCTGGGGAAATCACGGGTGGACCTGGTCCGGACCGTGTCCCGGGCTCGGCAATAAAAGGGGATATTTACAGGGGTTGTCAGTCGTGACGCCACCCACTTTATACGGCCAGTGATGGGGCCGCCGCTGCTGCAGAACCTCCTGGGATGATGTAATGGCAGATTAGGGTATAGTTCCAGTGGATAGAACTGTGTTCCCCGGGACAGTAAGGGTTAAGTCTGTGTGGAATGTTCAGTACACTTACTGTGCAGCTGCTGCAGGGATCTCTCCTCTTTGCTGGTGCTGACAGGCTGTAGCTCTGCAGGTGGAGGGCTTGCTGTATCCTGTATGGCTGTATGGAGAGAATCACTTTCATGCAGAAACACAAGGGAAGCAGTTCCAGGGTTTTCCGTGTTTACTCTCAGTTCTTCAGGTCACTTTACAGCTCGGTTACAGTTCTTACAAAGTTCCAGTACAGTTCTTAATACACGGGCACATTCTCCCTCTCGGGTTCCCTTTGCTCCCTGCAGCCAGGCCTCTCTCTCTCTCTGTGACCCCTCACACAGTCTCTGTGTCCTTTCCAGGCTATTAACGTTCTCAGCTTTACTTCGTGTTGTGCGACACTGGACAGTATGGCGGTGACTCGGGCCCCTGTGGGTCCTTCAGTTTGTCACTGAGCTGCCTGTCCTTTGGGGTAGGGACCCTAACGTGTAGCTGTGTTCCCCCGTCGGTATCTGGGAATGCCGGGTAAACTACGGTTCCCTCTAGAGCCGACACTCTACTCAGCCCAGCCTCCAGCAGTCCTCAAGTGTGAGGCTCTACCAGGCTCCTTCTCTCTGCGTCTCTCGGTATCATAGGAGGGACTTCTCTGCCTGCAGTCTGGTCGTCTCGGCTGTCCTTTAGGGCCCGGGTATCACCGTCCCTCTCAGTCCTCTCACACTCCTGGTGGTATCAGCTTCAGACGGGCTTTCTCTCTCCTCCGGCTCGCACTGGCTCGGTACAGATTCTGCGCTCCTAGGCCTTACACTCACAGGACATGTGATTGCCAGTCTTTGCTTCTCAGCCTACCTCGGCCTACTGAACTCCTTCCTCCTCCCCCTTCCTATTTCTACTGTCAAGTCACCTGACTACGTGTGTGCCCAACCCACTCGTCCAAATCCACCACCCCTCAATCTCATAGAGTATCTAATCTCAGGGCTGGATGCTACCTTCTCCTACACGTGGGTTGTGTGGGCTGTGAGGGTGTTGTTGTGCAACAAGTGTCCTACCTGCCTGGCTGCAGTTCCCATTGTGGCCTCCTGGACTCAGGGGCGCCACACTCTCCCGGAGTTAACTAGCGCGTCCCCGCGCTGCCCGTCATGGATCCCCCTGAAAACATTTTATTTTTAAACAACAACATCAACAGTAAGCATTCTTGGTTCTTCCCATCCGGGAGGCACGATTCTTCAAACGTTACTTTAACTGTAAACAGTTACCTGGGTATATTCTCATTACCCTTTCTGGACCTCTACGTGGTCTAATGCTACAACGCATTCTCTTTATTTTCCATAAAACACACATTATAAACTCTACTTTGTATCAAAAGTATAAAAACATTCTTTTCTTCGTTCAAAAAGTGCAAAAAGTTTCAAAAAGCAGTCAAAGTTCAAAGTTCACGATTCAAAACAGTCACTTGCACTACGTCTCATGTGCACAGCTGGTTATAAAACCAAAGGGGAGCACACTAAGGTGCTCAACTATATACAGTTCAAGTTCGTACCAGCTCATTGTTCGTGGTAACCAATGTCAATAACATATAAGACATATAGGGGAATGCTAGCATTCATTCAGGTATGGGACGGGGTCAATAAGGAAAACACTTCATTCACACTTACAAGTCTTCTCTTCTTGAATGCAGGAACCGGGTCTTTACTCTGTCTTGGCTTGCTTCCAAGGCAACATCTGCGATGGTCTTCTCCTGGGATACACTTCCAGATTCTGTAATGCAGTTATCAGCAAGTAGCTTTCCGGGGTCTGGGTAACAGCATCCTTCTTGGCTTTGGATGTATTGGTCTCAAGTATGACAACTGGATCAGTGTTCACTGCCACATCCGTGTAGCTTATGGTTTCAGGGTCATCTCTGGATTCAGGGTATTCTAGTGCTGGCATATCCTCTTCTTCCACGGGGTTTAAGCACAATCTCTTCACTTTAATGCCGTATAGGCCACGCTCACCTTCTACAATGTGGTATGACACCCATTCACCTACTTCCACTTGTCTGTCGGGGTGATCTGATGGTAGTTGTTCTTCTACCTCTCTTTTATTAATAAAGATGTCACATCTTGTACCGGGCTCACGTGCAAATGTGAATCCTCGCTCTTCTATCACTTTCACTATTTTGCCCTCGTGCCGTGGGGATCTTTGAATTTCTCTGTCTCTGCGGGCTACATTCTTAGCCTCCTTAGCACGGGCTATCATGATCTGCTTCTGCACTTGCCGCTCAATCTCCTCTTTCTCCCACTTTCATACACACCTGTGGATATACTCTTCCCGTGTGATCAGCTCTGCAGGGCCCACTTCGCTGCCAGGATCTCCTAGGAAGCCCATTAAGTCCTCACATTCTTTGTCTCGCTTCCACCAGCAACGGAGCTGCTCCCCTCTCACCTCTGTTGTTGCAGGTGCCGGGATCAGGGGCTGCGGTAACGCCAGGTATCCCTCCGGTAGAGCTCCTAGTGGGTCTGTCTCTATCTTGGCAGCACGCGGTGCAGTACGTGGCACGGATAGATCCACCAGCGTTGCGGTACGGCATCCACCCTCCCTCTCCATGCGGTCACGGGTGTCTTCAACTCAGCCAGGTTGCATAGTTACAGTCTGGTAGGTCTGCTGTTGGTGATCCACGCTGATCTGGATCTGGGTACGCTGCTCCTGAACATGGGTCATCTGTTGGGGCAACAGTCGCAGTATACCCCTCCGGGTATCTCGGACGTATGGACGCTCTCGGCCGCCTTCCGCCATCTCACTGCGGTGACACAGGGTCTCTCCTCGGCCGGGTTCCTCCACCGGGTCACTCCGTGGGCCCTCCAGGATCACTTGTGGTCTTCCGGGTGCAGCACTCCCCTGCGCGTCCTCTGCTTCCGTCCTCGTGTACTGCAATGGCGACTGCTTCTCTTCCGGTTGCTCGTTCCGCCCCCTACTGATGACGATTTCCTTCTTCGTTCCCGCCAGCTTGTTAGGAGGAGGGTCTAAGGGCGGAGGCTCTTCTTTCAGAGTGACAGCTGGCTCTCCCGGAGTTAAGGGGAGCCAGGGCGGGTCCTTTTCTTCGCGCCTTGGACCGGGCCGGCCCACGATGGGAGTTTCGGGAACGCCTCCTCTGCACATGGCGTTAGCCTCCCCTTGCCGCCATTAAGGTCAGATTTTGGCGGGAAAGTTGTGAACACGTTCTTTAGGCGCACGGGGTCCAATTCTTTTGGACCAGGTAGATCCTGTTCGTGATGCCAGGTTGTCGGGCCCACTGGGACGGGGTACTTGGTACCGGACCGGTCTGCTGCTGGGGAAGTCACGGGTGGTCCTGGTCCGGACCGTGTCCCGGGCTCGGCAATAAAAGGGGATATTTACAGGGGTTGTCAGTCATGACGCCACCCACTTTATGTGGCCAGTGATGGGGGCCGCCGCTGCTGCAGAACCTTCGGGGATGATGTAATGGCAGCTTAGGTGGTATAGTTCCAGTGGGTAGAACTGTGTTCCCCGGGGCAGTAAGGGTTAAGTCTGTGTGGAATGTTCAGTACACTTACTGTGCAGACACTGCAGGGATCTCTCCTCTTTGCTGGTGCTGACAGGCTGTAGCTCTGCAGGTGGAGGGCTTGCTGTATCCTGTATGGAGAGAATCCCTTTCATGCAGAAACACAAGGGAAGCAGTTCCAGGGTTTTCCGTGTTTACTCTCAGTTCTTCAGGTCACTTTACAGCTCGGTTACAGTTCTTACAAAGCTCCAGTACAGTTCTTAATACACGGGCACATTCTCCCTCTCCGGGTTCCCTTTGCTCCCTGCAGCCAGGCCTCTCTCTCTCTCTGTGACCCCTCACACAGTCTCTGTGTCCTTTCCAGGCTATTAACGTTCTCAGCTTTACTTCGTGTTGTGTGTCACTGAGCTGCCTGTCCTTTGGGGTAGGGACCCTAACGTGTAGCTGTGGTCCCCCGTCGGTATCTGGGAATGCCGGATAAACTACGGTTCCCTCTAGAGCTGACACTCTACTCAGCCCAGCCTCCAGCAGTCCTCAAGTGTGAGGCTCTACCAGGCTCCTTCTCTCTGCGTCTCTCGGTATCATAGGAGGGACTTCTCTGCCTGCAGTCTGGTCGTCTCGGCTGTCCTTTAGGGCCCGGGTATCACCGTCCCTCTCAGTCCTCTCACACTCCTGGTGGTATCAGCTCCGGACGGGCTTTCTCTCTCCTCCGGCTCGCACTGGCTCGGTACAGATTCTGCGCTCCTAGGCCTTACACTCACAGGACGTGTGATTTCCAGTCTTTGCGTCTCAGCCTACCTCGGCCTACTGAACTCCTTCCTCCTCCCCCTTCCTATTTCTACTGTCAGGTCACCTGACTACGTGTGTGCCCAACCCACTCGTCCAAATCCACCACCCCTCAATCTCATAGAGTATCTAACCTCAGGGCTGGATGCTACCTTCTCCTACACGGATGTGTGGGCTGTGAGGGTGTTGTTGTGCAACAAGTGTCCTACTTGCCTGGCTGCAGTTCCCTTTGTGGCCTCCTGGATGCAGGGGCGCCACACCCGCACCCGGCCGCTGTCCCCCTGGCCCCCTCCTGCCCGCACCCGGTCGCTGTCCCCCTGGCCCCCTCCTGCCCGCACACGGTCGCTGTCCCCCTGGCCCCCTCCTGCCCGCACCCGGTCGCTGTCCCCCTGGCCCCCTTCTGCCCACACCCGGTCACTGTCCCCCTGGCCCCCTCCTGCCCGCACCCGGCCACTGTCCCCCGGCCCCCTCCTGTCCACACCCGCCCGCTCTACCCCAGCCCCCTCCTACCCGCACCTGGCCGCTCTTACCCGACCCCCTCCTGCCCTCTGTTCCCCCGCCTCCTTCTGCCTGCACCTGGCCGCTGTACCCCGGCCCCCTCCTGACCGCTCCTGCCCACTGTCCTCTCATGGACACTGGCACTGCTGCACACTGGCATCGCTGCACATCGGTACTGCTGTAGGTATCTACTATATAATTGTCTACTTCTGTCTCTTTGTCTGTAACGCAAATCCTGTGTCACTGATTGGTCAGGCCAGCTGCCCACGACTAATCAGCAACAGGGACAGTCCACCGCAAATTGGTGCGGGATTTCAACCATGCTTCGCTGATTGCTGGCAACCGGCTGGGCGCAACCAATCAGCGATATTGGCGCAGGATTTAAACCCAGCTTCGCTTTGCATTGTTCTTAAATCTTCATAAATAAACTACATACATATTTCAGAATACCTGATGCATTAGAATCGGGCCACCATCTAGTAAACAATACATGGCTAAATGCAAAGTTTATTTCTGGGGTGTGTAACCCTGTAGCCGATTGTTAATCTCAATTTGATTGGCATACATTTCAGGTATTGATGCCAGGAGCAGATCATTTTGGAGTTCCCTGTCCTCCTCATTTGTGGGATTGGATTCTAGGTTAATTCTTTCATTCAGGCTGGAGGCACACTGTCATGCATCAAACACAGAGCGTGTTTGATGCACGACAGTGATACAAATGAAATGCGTGTTTTTGGGGGGGGTGTGGTGCGAGTGTGGTGTGTGTGGTGAGTGTGCCTGCCTGTATTCATGTGAGTGTGCTGCGAGTGTGAGGTGTGACTGCGTGTGTGCTGCGTGTGATTGTGATGCTGTCCATGGTCCTGAAGGACGCTATGTGTTCAACACCATGGCAGCAGGGACAGCTCCGCATTTACAGTAACAGAGCAGAGGATACTGTAATGAATGACATTACAGCATCTTGGACAGCTCAGCCACGGAGATGCCGGGTTTGTGCTGTATGTAAATAGTGTTCAGCACCTAGGACAGCTCCATCCAGGAGCCTGTACCAATGTGCTGTACGCTAATTGTGTAAAGACCTGCCGCCGGCTTCTTCTGTTCTGAAAATTAACCCGACAATTAGCAGCTTTCATTTTACTTAGGATTTAACCCCTCAAGAGCCATGGTGTGATGACACCATGTGTCAAGAGAGTGAGGACACTGTCTTGACATATGCTGCCACCACACCAGCATGTTATTAACCCCTCGCACACCGTGTTATGAGCCGCATCAGCAGCCTTTGTGCAGACATGCCATGCAGAGGCTGCTGATGTGGTTAATAGCCACAGGAAGGCAGAAATTCATTAAATTTGACTATTCCTCTGTTTTTTAACTAATCATCTTGTACTGCTGCTGTCACAGCAGGACAAGATGATGTGTTACTGTAATGGCACCCCGGGAAATTTAAAACACGAGTACGTGTATCGCACCGTGTGGTGTATGGATGCGAGTTTGACTCTCACCCATACACTTTTAATAGAAACTCGCGCGTTGAAATCGCGTGCAATTGCAGTATTCTGCGATTGCACTCACTTTTCCATCGCATTGCGAGTGTAATGTGAGAAAATCAAATTGATGTGACCTGTATCATTTAAAGATACAGGTCCGAGTGCAATGCGATTTTTTTCTCGCATTACACTCGCGCAAGTCTTGCGCCAGTGTGTCTCCAGCCTCATAAGAAGAACCATGTGCGATAGAACTTGGAATGACTACAACAAGTTATGGAATATAAAGGTAAAATTCTGTAATGACGGGTTTGGAAGTTTCTGCTTCAGACTGTCCATCTGCGTGCATTTTTGTTTGTTTTCTAATGTAATCTGGAAATTCACAGGTGTCCGTGGTGCATATGTTGCAAGGATTATCTTTCTTTCAGAAATTGTTTGATTTTAGGGCAATTAACATTTTTTTTTCTAGTGAAGCAGACGTTCAAAGATTTGAAGAGGCTCACCAAGGTGAGCAATTGCCCAATTATGTTTGATTTATTCAAGGGAACCAACCAACCGGATTTAGGGATACAAAGTGTAGCCAGTGCCTTCCAGGTACAGGGATACTGAGTGCAATCATACCTTTACTTGAACTATTTCAAGTTTGATTGCAGAGAAAAGTGTGATACAAAAAGGGGCTGCTACTGAGGCTTCGCTTGGTGACCTGGATGAGGGTAAGGCTGGCTTCAGACTGCGTGTCTGATCCGATCCGTAGCTGTCCGCTCGAGGCAGACAGCCGCGGACCGGATCAGCACACAGGACGGGGGGCTATTATGCCCTCCGATCCTGTGTGCAGCCGCACGCAGCTGAACCAGCTGACAGGTCAGGACCGCGGCGCCCGCGGTCCTCACCTATTAGCAGCGGGAACTGCGTGTGGCTGCACACAGGATCGGAGGGCATAATAGCCCCCCGTCCTGTGTGCTGATCCGGTCCGCGGCTGTCTGCCTCGAGCGGACAGCTACTGATCGGATCAGACACGCAGTCTGAAGCCGGCCTAAGATTAAGCAGATTGGTTGTTGGGGCTTGGGTAGGTTCAACATATTCAAATGCATCTCAACAAATTAGAATATCATCAAAAAGTTAATTTATTTCAGTAATTTAATACATAAGGTGAAACTCATACATTATATAGAGTCATTACAATCAGAGTGATCTTTTTCAAGTGTTTATTTCTGTTAATGTGATGATCATGGCTTACAGTCAATGTTGTACACAGCCACAAAATGGAGCAATGTATCCATGATTTCACTGCAACCAGAGATTGGTTCAGATATTGAACAGATAAATTGGTGTGTGTAAACCCACCATAAGTCTGGTTCAGTAGCCTACACAATCATGAGGAAGACTGCTGACCTGACAGATATCCAGAAGGCAGTCATTGACACACTCCACAAGAAGGGTAAGCCACAAAATGTCATTGTTAAAGAAACTGGCTGTTCATAGAGTGCTGCATCCAAGCATACTAATGGGAATTTGAGTGGAAGGAAAATGTGTGGTAAAAAATGGTGCACAAGCAGCCAGGATAACAGCAGCCTTGAAAGGATTCTTACGAAAACACCATTCATACATTTCCAGAAGATTCATAAGGAGTGGACTGCTGCTGGAGTCACGGCTTCAGGTGCTTCCTCTCTCCTTCTGTACCTGCATGTGCTTTATATTGTTCATGTATATTGTACTTGTCTATTTATGCTCTTTCCACATGTAAAGTGCCATGGAATAAATGGTGCTATAATAATAAATAATAATAATAAATAATATTTTTTATATTTTTCCATGGACATGCTATTTACATGTACTACTACTATTTATTTCTTTACTTACTATAGGGTATATGCTCATTGTGTTTTTCTTTTGGATTTTGTCTGTGGAATGGCCATGATGTGATGGTGCTCTTTCTATTTGAGATAAATCAACTTATGCTCTGGCTTAATTTTTTGGTTAGGCTGCTTCATATCAATAGTAGACTGGTGTCAACTCAAATGTCAAGTGTGATAGTGTTTGCAGAATCTTTGTAAATAAGGCTTTGTGCACACAGAGATTTTTGGAGAAAAAATTACTAGTTTTTTTTAGGTGAAACTGCTTCAGGAAGCCCCTCCATTTTGGGAAGTTGTTACTTATTATTATTATTAGTATTATTATTTATTTATATAACGCCATTAAGTTCCATGGCGCTTTACATGTGTGGGGCAGACGAGGATAAGAATGTAAAATGACGACAATCAAATCATACAGGTACAGTAGGGCAGAGGACCACGAGGGCTCACAGTCTATAAGAGATGGGTGGGGAGACAGTAGGAGGGGCAGAGGTGAGTGTGAGACGGTGCAGCGTAATTGGTCTCCGTGTAGGTTGAAAGCTTGATGGAAGAGGTGGGTCTTCAGGTTTTTCTTGAAGGTACCCAGGGTAGGGGCATGTCTGATGTGTTGGGGAGAGAGTTCCAGAGTATGGCAGATGCACGGGAGAAATCTTGTTGTGGGAGAAGGAAATGTGAAGGTAGAAGAGAAGGAGTTCTTGGGAGGATTGAAGGTTGCATGAGGGTAGGTATCAGGAGACCATGTCGGAGATATATGGAGGGGACAGGTTGTGTATGGCTTTATATGTCATGGTTAGGGTTTTG
This sequence comes from Allobates femoralis, assembly GCA_033576535.1. Taxonomy (NCBI): domain Eukaryota; kingdom Metazoa; phylum Chordata; class Amphibia; order Anura; family Aromobatidae; genus Allobates; species Allobates femoralis. The sequence continues at coordinate 220,268,986 of JARQOC010000005.1, read as the reverse complement.
AACCGAGATCTCTGGGAAGTAGGGAGCCAGTGAAGGACTTGGTAGAGGGGGAAGACGGGGAGTAGCAGGGAGACAGGTGGATGAGTCGGGCAGTGGAGTTGAGAATAGTTTGAAGAGGTGCAAGGGAGATAGCGGGGAGGCTGGTGAGCAGGAGGTTGCAGTAGACGAGGTGGGAGATGATGAGAGCATGGACAAGTGTTTTAGCAGTGTCGTGGTCAAGGAAAAAACAGATTCAGGAAATATTTTTGAGCTGGAGTTGGCAGGCAGTGGCAAGGGCTTGGATGTGGGGCTTGAAGGAAAGGGAAGAGTCGAGGATTACGCCGAGGCACTTGACGTGGCGGACGGGCAAGAGTGAGCAGTCGTTAAATGTGATGGACAGGTCGGGTAGGGGGAAAGAGAGACTTGGGGCAAAAACTCCAGAAATCAGCGGACACCCAACATGTTAGACACTAGCTTTATCATAGAAAACATAGGAGTGCTCCGCTGTTTATGGGAGAGTCGGCTGAGATGGCTGTTTTGGGGAAGCATCATTTGGCAGACTACCATCTAATCTGTATGGGGCCTTCAGATGGAGTGATAGTGTTCATTGAACTGAAGAAGCATTAAAAGTGTTGTACCAAGCTTACCTATCCACAGAATAGGGGATATCTTTCCGAATGCTTGGGGGGCTAACCTATGGGAACCCCATCAATCCTGAGAAGAGGATTCTGTAGGGCTCTGTCTGAAGGGATCAAAACTTGTACATGTGCTCCTCCTCTCCATTTATTTATTAAAAGTGCTTAAAAGAGGTGAGTATATCACTCAATCTCCTGGACTCCCATTGTAAATGGATGGAGTGCAGGTGCTCATGCTCAACTGCAGCTCCATTCACATGGGTCTCTTCAGATCCCCATTCTCAAGATTGGTGGGAGCCCCAACAATCAAACACCCAACAATCGGCAAGTTATGCTCAATCCTTTGATGGGGGATATCATTCAAGCTTAGTAAAAGCACTTTAGTAACCCAATAGACAATGTACCGCTGACAGATGAAATTTGTTTGGCCAAGCATGACTATGTTCTCTATGAGACTCCTCAGCCCCCTCCTGACTCTTCTGGCAGGTCTCAGAGCTGTCATATAGTAAGCGGTGAAGTCACCGTTGCATAGTAACCAATGTTGCTATGGTAATGGTGACCTCACCGCTTACTATACCACAGGTCTCAGCGCTGTCATATAGTAAGTGGTGAGGTCACCGTTGCATAGTAACCAATGTTGCTATGGCAATGGTGACCTCACCGCTTACTATACCACAGGTCTCAGTGCTGTCATTCAGTGATCAGAGACCACGGGGAGCGGATGTGTTTTTACTCCCTGTGGTCTCTGATGCAGCAGAGCTGAGTCTGTCCAGGAAGAGAGAAGATGAGAATAATGGAGGGGTTCGAGGGTGGGGACGGGGTAATAAAGTCACTAAGTGTCTCTTTATTTTATTCTTAATAAAATTATTTTTCTCTGTGTTGTATCTTGTTTACTATTTATTTGAGATTGTTAATGGCCGGGTCTAACTTAGCCTGATATTAAGAATCTCAGGGCTTAATACCAGCTAGCAATACACAGCTGGTGTTAACCCCTTATTACCCAGCATGCCACGACCACTAGAGCCACTGGAACCGCCTGGTAAAGGGCCTGGAAATGGTGCTACGTCGAATGCGCCATTTTCAGGGGCAGCTGAGGGCTGCTATTCTTTAGTGTGGGGGTCTAAAACAATGGGCCTTCACTCTGCTGAGAATACTAGCCCTTAGCTGCCTAGTTTTACCTTAGATGGCAATTTAAAATAGGGTAGAGCCTAGGCATTTTTTGCCAGCCAAGATAAAATTATGCAGTTGAGGGTGGTAACACCCTATGATGGCAGGTTGGTTGTCATACACTAATGTGCATGGCAACCAAGCACAATCATCGTCCAGATTGAGGAAATGCAGTCTGACTGCACTAGCCAATCGCAGAGCCTCTCACAGAGTGTGAGTGTCTGTGATTGGCTGTTTGCTGGTCAGTACAGTGAATATGCAGGAACACGGATAATTCACATATGCCAGCATAAAGGTGGTGTGGGAGGAGGGAGTGCAGGAAGCAAGACTAAAGCGCTGTTTCACACCAACAGGTGCTTCAATTGGTCGTAGCACTGCTTCCTACACTCCTCCCTCCCCAGCACCACCTTTATGTTGACATATGTGATGTCTCCATGTACAAGCATTTGAAATAAAGGTTCTACAAACATCTGGTGAGTGCACGCCCTTTCTCCTTTGTCTTCGGCTTGGATCAGTTTGACGTCCTGCTGGTAGAAGGCACCGCCGGCTCTGGCTCCTGGTTTGTTGTGTCTGACTGTGCTCAGTGGAAGTGCAGCACGTGAGTAGTCACCGGCTTCTTTTGTTGTTGTAGAACATGCAGGAAGCCCATGGGCGGCCCCAGAAGTGATTGAGAGGGAGCGCGGGAGGCTGAGCTGACACGGAAGCAGCAGCTGGAGTCTGGTAAGCTCGATCTACCTGTTCTATCATCTATCTATCTATCTATCTATCTATCTTCACTAGTTTCTTTTTTGATCCAATAAGTTTTTTATTGGTAAAGTCAAACAAACACAAACAAACACAAAGGAGTCAAGCATTGCACTCTAACAGTGCATGTTAAAGCATAACATCAGGTTGGATACACACCATTTAGCTACCTGGGGGTCGGGATAGGGTAGAGGGGGAGGGGGGGAATAAGCTGGGGGGAAAGAGGGAGAGGGGAGAGGGAAGGGGGGTTTAAGGTGATGAGAGGTATAGAAGAGTCTATCTTCGCATGATACCTGAAAAAGAAAGTTGACTAAAAGTACATTCACAGTTACATATGATATGATACTAGGACCTTATACTTCCAATGGCTTAATAAATTGGTTCTGCCAATGGGTGAGAGGCCCAGCCGGACCAAGTGTTTGCCACCCTGTCCCTGCGAGAAGAATCTAACGCCAACCAATATTCATGCTGGAAGGTGGTATTGCGTCTGTCTGCTACGTCTTTTAGGGTGGGAGGTAAGTGTGTTTTCCATTTAACTACTAAGCACATTCTGAAGGCTGTCAACACAATTGAGGTTATGGATTGGAAGTCTCGATGGAGCTTATCCACTCCTATATTTAAAACAGCCAATTGTGGAGTTAAAGGGATCTCCAAACCTGTGACCAAGGTGAGGAGCTGAGAAATTACTGTCCAAAAGAGAGTTAGTTTAGGACAAAACCACCACATGTGAGAAAGGGTGCCTGTCTCCCCACATTGTCTCCAACATAAGGGGGAGAGGTCGTTTGCAAAGCGGGCCAAGCGAGAAGGGGAGTAGTACCATCTAAGGTGAATTTTCTTTAAAGACTCCTGATGGGTGATACATCTCGTAGACAAGTTAGTAATTTTCAAGCTAGCGTACCACTCCTCATCCGAAGCATGGAAACAAAACTTGTCTTCCCATTTAGACATATATACCGGGCGGGAAGAAAAGGCCATTTTATTAAGTTCTTTATGGATAAGAGACAAACCCTTATAATTCTTGGGATCAGATAATAAAAATTTTTGGTAGGGCGAAGGCCACGTGGGTGCTAAAGGTATTTTAAACTTATTGACTGAAAGGAGGAAATATTTTATTTGTAAATATTGGAATGAGCATTTTCCCAATTCAGGGAATTTCTCACACAGGGAAGCAAATGAGGGGAAGGTACTGTCCCACATCAGGTCCCCTAGGACAAGAATCCCCATGTCCAGCCAAGGACATAGATGTAAGTTAGTCATGTGAAAGGTTAGTGCCCTGAGACCAATCAGCCCAGCCGGAAATGAAATCCAAGCGTCAATTACACTGCGCCACAGGGTCAGGGTTTCTCGTAGGGGCAGGAGAGGTGGCACCAATCGTGTAGGTTTAAGTGATTCAGCCTCCATAAGAGACCGAAGGGATGACCCACCAAGGAAGTGGGATTCAATGTGCATCCAACCAGGCTTCTCAGTCAAGGGGGTCCACCACTTCTTAGCAGACTCCAGAAGTGGGTCTTATAGTAATTAGTAATTTTGGGGACTCCCATATCTCATTCCAAGAAAGGGAGGTACATCATTTTTCGCACTACTCGGGGTTTCCTACTCGC
>JARQOC010000005.1:220228626-220264760 GCA_033576535.1 Allobates femoralis | reverse complement strand
GGTGGAATGTAGGTCAGTTGACAGATCAGATACAAAAGGAGAAACAGTAGGCGGAGTGAGTTAATAGGCCAAGGTTGATGACCATTAAAGTCCAGAAGAGACAGAAAGACACTTTCCTGAGGGATAGGGCTCCCTGGAGGCGCAGAATCCTGCGAGACATCGTTCCCTGGAGAGAAAGCCCGCTCCATAGCCTGCAGCCCAAGGGAAAGGAAGGACAGAGACCGGACCGGTGCCACCAGGTCCGAGGAGTACGGCAGCGTTGACCGACTACAGGCGGGATAGGTTTCCCTTGTTGTACCCAGTAGTCACACTGATTGGAGAGAGCCCAATGACCCCTTGCAAGACAGGGACACCCAAGGCTAGGCTGGAACCAGAGTGTCGGCTCTGAGGGGGACCGCAGCTTTACACCGGATCCCAGACAAACTGAGGGGCTCTGATTCCAGGTCAGAGTTCCTACCACACGGGCTGGAGGCATAGCAACACCATAGGACCCCGGATTGCTGCCCATACACACACAGGGAGAAGCCACACACAAAGGGAGAAGAAGAAGGCTACAGGCTCCTCTCTTCCTCTCGTCCTACTACATGCACTGCTGACCCTATCTCCTCACACCTACTCCAGTCTCTCTCTCCGGTGGTCACCACTCACCTAACCAAAATCTTCAATCTCTCCCTCTCTTCTGGCATCTTTCCCTCTTCCTTCAAACACTTTTAAAGAAAACGTCTTTCGACCAATTCTGAACAATCAACTACAGACCAGTCTCCAATCTCCCCTTCATCTCTAAACTCCTGATGCGCCTGGTCTACACCCGCCTCACCCGTTACCTCTCCACTCACTCTCTTCTAGAACCATTACAGTCTGGTTTCTGCCCCCTACATTCTACAGAAACTGCTCTCACCAAAGTGATCAACAACCTTCTGACAGCAAAACGTAATGGTGACTACTCTCTACTTATCCTTCTTGATCTCTCTGCAGCCTTCGACACTGTTGACCATCATATCCTACTCTCCATGCTGCACTCCATCTGCATCAAGGACATGGCTCTCTACTGGTTGTCTTCCTTTCAGACCACTCTTTCAGTGTATCATTTGTTGGCTCCACTTCCTCCCCTCTTCCTCTCACTATTGGAGTCCCTCCAAAAGAAAAAGGTAGAGTGGCACTAACACAGGATCCACCAGTCACACGTTTGACCATAATCAATACAACACAGAAGAAAGAAACGTGTATATATGACCGGGATCAGGGAAGAAATATATTCAACACTTGATAAAGTGAAAAATAGTTTTTATTACAATAAACTCGTGTGTACAAGGTAAAACAAAAGCACAAAACATCTAAAACCATTTAAAATATGTGCAACACCGCACAGATAGCATCAGATATACATGCCTCCTATAGTGTTAACAATAATAATAGTCCTGCAAAGCTGACCTGGTGACAAAACACAACAGTGAATAAATATTTGCACTAGTTCCCATGATAAGAAGACCAACAAAAAACAGGAGCGGAAAAAAGACCCCAGAGTATTGGAACTGTAGAAATCTATTGTAACCTGAGCTTATTGAGCTGAGCTCAGGTTGCAATAGATTTCTACAGTTCCAATACTCTGGGGTCTTTTTTCCTCTCTCTGCCCTCTGTATCGGTCCGTCACTGTTAGTTTGTTCATTGTATTTTTAACTTGTTGTTATGTATACCTGTCTCATGTACAGCACAATGGAATCAATGGCGCTCTATAAATAAATAATAATAGCAATACAGCTAAATTAATCCTTAGCAGAATTGTTGTTTTGATAGATAGACAGATATTAGAAGCCCCAGATGTGCTAACTGGTATACAGTCTCTTGTGGTACACCGAAGTGTGCTATATACCCTGCCTGCCTGTATACAGCTAGATTAGTCCTCAAAAAGAATGTTGTTTTGATGGATTTTGCATCTCAGCACCTACACTACCCAAAAAACCCAAAATGTCACTCCTCAGCAGCACCTCTCCCTATACTAACTGACAATGTGGAGCAGAGTGACAAGTTTGGTGTCCCTGCAGATGCAGTCACCCCAGAGGTACTGCACCCCTGTTAAGATATAATATCCCACTCTCAGGTAAGAGGGGCACCGACCGGTACCGGGACACCCACACCACACACTAGGAACCATTGTAGTAGGGATGGGTGGAGAGGAAGTCCAACAGAACCCCAGGTGTCGCAGCCAAAAACTCCCACAGTGCCTGAGCCCCAAGAACAGCCACCAAAGCCAGCACCCATGAGGGAGCCAAGTCCGGAGGCCATCCAGGGAGCTGTGTCCAGTACCCAGGACGAAGCAACACAGACCTTGTTGACTGGATCTGCTGGGATGGTTATAAGAACTAAGAATGCAGCTGACCAAACGCGGCCATTGCCAATAACACCAGTGGGAGCGCGAGACCAGGCTGCAACCACCAGTGTAAGTGGCATTGCAGGACTACAGTAAAGCGGAGATGGCGGGGAAGTGCAGGTGCTACCATGGAAGAGAAGGCCAATATCTAGCTGGTGTAGTAGCAGAGGTGCAGCCTTATAAATAATGTTCATGTTGATGACCCAGTTAGGTCATAGTTACAGTTAGAGTTAATGAATGTGTGCCTGTTAGAGATAATGTGCTTGTTTCAATTAGGAATGTGTGTTTTAGTGTAGAATAGAATATATGCATGCCCAATTATGTGACAAAAGACTGTGCGGCTATGGGCTATGTGTAGCCTGGACTCTAATGTAAATAGTTAGCACCCCCTTGTGCTCCCTGTTGGTTTTACAGCTGACATAACAATGAGACCACGAAGAAAAACTCACTGGCATGGCCAAAAAATTGGTCCATCTAGCCCTGTCACCACACCCAGGGTGTGCGTTGGGGGTATGTTGGTGTTGGGTCCCTCCGAAGACAAGGGAGACACCCAGTGCTAGATACTCACCTATTTTACATCTAGGACAATGTGATGGATGCCCGGATAGGGGTCGCACTGAACTTGGCAGGAACTGTATAAAGTTATTTACCGTATATACTCGCGTATAAGCCGAGTTTTTCAGCCCAAATTTTGGGCTGAAAAGTCCCCCCTCGGCTTATATGCGAGTATATACGGTAATCTGTAATCTATGTGCAGCAGCAGCCCCCGGAGGTATACAGGGCCCCCCCATCAAGCTCCACGGACCCCCCCCCCTTGCGCGGCAGCCTGTAAGGGAAAATCATACTTATCAGTGTCCCGCGCTGTCCCGCCGCTTGCCGACATCACGATTCCGGGCTTCATTCCGCGTCTTCCGCACTTCCTGTGGTCGCGGGAATGACGTCATTGCCCGCGACCGCCGGAAGTCGCGGATTGAAGCCCGGGATCGTGTGTCGGCAAGCGGCGGGACACTGATAAGTATGATTTTCCCTTACAGGCTGCCGCGCAAGGGGGGGGGGGTCCGTGGAGCTTGATGGGGGGGCCTGTATACCTCCGGGGCTGCTGCTGTATACAGCCCCTGGGGCTGCTGCTGTATAGAGCCCCTGGGGCTGCTGCTGTATAGAGCCCCTGGGGCTGCTGCTGTATACAGCCCCTGGGGCTGCTGCTGTATACAGCCCCTGGGGCTGCTGGATACTACCACTGGGGCTGTATATACCTCTGGGGCTGCTGTATACTACCACTGGGGCTGCTGTATACTACCACTGGGGCTCTATATACCTGTGGGGCTGCTGTATACTACCACTGGGGCTGTATATACCTGTGGGGCTGCTGTATACTACCACTGGGGCTCTATATACCTGTGGGGCTGCTGTATACTACCACTGGGGCTGTATATACCTGTGGGGCTGCTGTATACTACCACTGGGGCTGTATATACCTCTGGGGCTGCTGTATACTACACTGGGGCTGTATATACCTCTGGGGCTGCTGTATACTACCACTGGGGCTGTATATACCTCTGGGGCTGCTGGATACTATCACTGGGGCTGCTGTATACTACCACTGGGGCTGCTGTATATACCTCTGGGGCTGCTGTATACCACACTGCTGGGGGCTGTATACCTGTGCTGGGGTCCACCCTCGGCTTATACACGAGTCAATAGGTTTTTCCAGATTTTTGGGGCAAAAGTAGGGGGGTCGGCTTATACACGGGTCGGCTTATACACGAGTATATACGGTATATATTTATAGTCTGCAATGTTCAAGTAACAGTACCTCCCATTAAAGGGATGAAACTATTTATTATTTTTGTCTATAGCATTTCAAAAAAATTTTCATGCCTTGATACCACTTGTTTCCAGTTCCCTTTCAGCCCGAGGACGTGCTGTGTTTAAGGAGGGAGGAGTGTGGCGCCCCTGTGGTTCCAGTCACCACAGAGGTACTGCACCCCTGTTAGGGTGTAGTATCCCACTCTCGGGTAAGAGGGGCACAGACCGATGCCGGGACACCCAGACCACACTCTAGGAACCAGGGTAGTAGTAGGGATGGGTGGAGAGGAAGTAGTTAGATCTAGAAAAGAGGAGAGACAGTTGAACAGCAGAGGAACAGTAGAGGATAAGGAGAGTAAAACAGCTAGAGTCGAGTTGGAGGGAAGCTAGGGAAGAAAGCCTGTCACAGGAGGAAAAGAACTTGAGAGAAGTGTTCAGATGACTGTAGCTGGTGGGAGCTCATCCTGAGGCCAGACTGAGAAGCAGAGAAAGAGAACCAGGTGGATCCAGGAGGAACAGAGGGTCCCAGAGGCGTGGGAAGTGAACAATCCACCCATCCATTGCCAGGCACAAGGCAGTGGAGGGACCAGGCCACAGAAAAGGCGCACCAGGACACCAAGACTAATGAAGAAGACAGACAAGGCTCAGCTAGCAACTTGGAGACTGTGGTACTTCCAAAGTACCACAATTGACAACTGCACACATCTGCTGAAAGTAGCTGGATCCCTGCCTCTGAGAACCCAGTGCTCAGCGGGCTGTTGCACAGTGACTGTGAGTAAAAGACTGAAAGACTGCAACCGCTGTGTCTGTGAACTTTCTTGATGTGTCGTGAGCACCAGAAACACAACTACCAACTCACTCAGGCACCTTCTGCTGCCTTTGGGGTCAGCCCTACTCGTAGGGGGCTTAACAACACTGCTGCCTCCCTACCATCGGCCCCCAGGGGAACTGTCGTGCAGCGGCGGCCATCTATAGCCACAACCTGCGGGTGTCGTCACGTAAAAACAAGTATCCCCTATCCCCAAGTCCGGTGATCCCTTCCCAAATGAACCCCCCATGCCATATGACCTTCCCTAGGAGAGAGACCGCACCAAACTTTTAATGACACTGCCAGGGTCACGGAGCTGGGTCTCGATCCCTGTGACTCCCGTGAAGAAGCAACAAAGCCCGGTTCTGAGTATCCTAAGGCCCTATAGACCTGATGATGCTGTATGTGGCTTGGGATTTATAACCCGTCACGGCTTTGCGGGGTCAGAGTCAGGTGGAAGTTACAGACGAGTTAAGGTAGACTAATTTTAACTAACAGAGGATGGATGTAAAACCTCATGGTGGTGAAGAGGCTCGGCTTTGGTGGCCAGCCTGAAGGATGTGGTAATGGTAACCTCATCAGTGGTGGGCACAGTGGTTAAGCATGGAAGTGAGGATAATATGGCATTTATTCCCTGAATGTTTAATGGCTCTGCCGCCCCACTTTAGGGTTGTCTGACCTGGTGCTGGACGTTAGACAGCTGGGGATATCACTGCACTTGTGAATCCCAATGTACTAGCACTTCACCTGACTCCTACTGGGATTGGTAATCCTGTGATTTAAAGAGGACCTGTCATCCCCCTGCTGCATGGCAATCTAAATGCAGCACTGAATGCAGCATGTCTGCTGCATTCAGGGAAGTGGTCCCCCATGTGTCTGTGTGCTGTGTACCCCGAGATATAGCCTTAGGATAACTCACTGTTAGAAGCCATGAAGGTAGTCCCTATGGCTGGAGTTAGCTCTATTCACTGGGGCCATTCACTCCCCCTGCCTCTCTGTGCCGCCTCCTGCTGTGCTAGCCCTGCCCTCATCCTCTCCTCCTCTCTGTCACTCATCCTGCAGCACACAGCATGCAAATCATTTGTCCTGACGTCAGTGCCAGATTCCTGTCCTGCTGTGTGAACAAAGCATAAACAGCACAGCAGAATGCGACACAGAGAGACAGAGGGAGAGGGAATGACCCCCGTGAATAGAGCTAACTCCAGCCACAGTGACTGCCCTCATGGCTTCTAACAGTGAGTTTTCCTAAGGCTATATCTCGGGGTATGCAGCACACATGGGGGACCCTTTCTCTGAATGCAGCAGACATGCTGCATTCAGTGCTGCATTTAGATTGCCATGCAGCAGAGGGGTGACAGGTCCTCTTTAAATAAAACTGTGGCTATTTGACATCCAAAAAATAATGTGTGGCATATATTTATTATAGTGTCTGATTTACTGTAGATATGGTTGCTTTAAAGTGGAGTGGGGGTCCATCCCTATGTCCAGACATCATGCTACAACCAACATGGCTGTGGCACTGCAGTGTGTGGCAGCCAATCTCTGCATGTGGGCTGGCTCTGTAAAGAGCGCCAACATGCAGGGAGGTGCATCTGAGCATGAGCCTGAGCATCTCGCCGGTACTCGGTGCACGCCGAGCATCATGAGTACTGTGATGCTTGGGTGAGCACCGAGTACCGGTGAGCATACTCGCCCATCACTAATGCTTTGTTTTTCTGCTGGTTTCTTTCTCCAAGTTTTCTGCAGAGGTTTGCACCACACAATACAATAACAATATTCTGTAATTATTGTGTGTCTGATGTGGGTTATTTTCTCCTTATGTGATGCGTTTTGTTTGCAGATTTTAGAGTACATTTGTAATGCTTTTTCAAGGGAATCTGCCAGCAGTTGTTTACTATCTTATCTGAGAGCAGCATAATGCAGAAAAAGATATCCTGATTACAATAATGAATCACTTGGGTGCAGCAGATCAACACGATCATAATTCTTTGATATAGCAGAGCTCAGAAAGTTAACCCCACCCACACCACAGCTTTCTGTATACATTGTTTATTGACAGTGAGAGGCTTATAAGAGGAAGGGACATGGTCAGTTGAGGCAGATTTCACATCATGGAATGATCAGGTCCAGAGCTGTCCGGATAGCCCCGGACCCGATTTGCAAACAGAATCGGAGGGCAAATATGCCCTCCGGTCCTGTTCGCGGTCGGATCCTTAAGATCGCAGCCGCAGCTGCTGACATTTCAAGATCGCAGCTAGCGGGAAGATAGCCGCGGTCCTGAAATCTCTGCAGGGGACAGCTGATGGTGCTGAAGTTTAGCAGCGCATGCTGCTAAACTCCTGCACTCAGCGTCTGGCTCCCGGATCCGATTTTATATCGGATCCGGGGCGATCTGGCGCCATAGACCCCCATGTTAGGGGGCGCTGAATCCAGGAGGATCGATTTTGTCCGATTTTTCCCCCAGACAGAAAAATGTTGCTTGCAACGTTTTTGTGTTCGGGAGAAAAATCTGAATTTCCCGGATCCTTCCGGACAGATGGAAACCGGATGGCAAATAGCTACCATCCGGTTCCATCTGGCCCCATAGGAATCCTATGGGGCCAATAACGGATCCGGGGCTGTCCGGTTCACACCGGAAAGGCCTGGATTCAGAAAACCGTAGTGTGAAACCGACCAACAACCTAAATAGCATATAGTTACATTCCGCCAATCGATACATATGTGAGCTGACATCCCTAACCATGTAAGGCGGGCGTCAGCACGGTTTAAACGAGTGACCATATTGTCCAGGGGTGATCCCAAAACTATAATGATCCAATGCACTGAGTGCCCCAGTTGTGAGGTCACCCTGCCATCCAAATGAGAAAAGACAAACCAATCCACACCTTTCCCTGTCACAATAGGATGGATGGGTGCTGATCAGCTAGTGGGAAACTAACCACTGTGAATACAAGATGGATACTGGTGGTAGCAGAAATCACTCTAACAACTTTGGTAATATTGTAGAGATTGACAAATGATAAGCACCTGCGTGCGGGTGCATCCGAGCGGCCTGTCCGCTCCGGAATTTCCGGAACCAGAAACCGGAAGTTGTCATAATGTAGGTGGTGTCACAAGAAACTGTGCGCCGTATTCCATCTTGTATTCACAGTGGTTAGTTTCCCACTAGCTGATCAGCACCCATCCATCCCGTTGTGACAGGGAAAGGTGTGGATTGGTTTGTCTTTTCTCATTTGGATGGCAGGGTGACCTCACAACTGGGGCACTCAGTATCTCACTAGGTATCGATCATAATAGTTTTGGGATCACCCCTGGACAATCTGGTCACTCTTTTAAACCGTGCTGATGCCCGGCTTACATGGTTAGGGACGTCAATTCACGTATGTATCGATTGGTGGCATGTAACTATATGCTATTTAGGTTGTTGGTTGCGTTACAGATAAGATCATGTGGTGTTATTTTTGATACGTTGCAGTGATAATATTGTTTATTGTGTAGCCTTGATTGCTCACTGACTGTAAGCATATAATTAGATGTCCATGTCAAATACACCATTATTTAATATGAATTTGGGGATGGGGCCCTGATGCACGGGCTTTGTTTGCCATTTTAATTGTTTTTAAGTATTGTCCTTGTCCTGTGCAGCAGTTGTTAAATAAACTTTGAACCTTTGACATTTATTGACTGATTGTTATTTATAGTGATCGCCCTTAGCCTTGCATGTCAGCTTTCTCCAGGGGCCCATCAAGGACAGGCAGCCTTGACAAGGAGAGGCCTATCAGGGACACTCAGCCAGCAGCTGAGTGCACCTTAAGGCACTACCAGTGCACATGGCTAATTTGCATGTGATGCAAATTAGCCATGTGCGGGCTCCCAAGGCCAGCTTCCTTCTCCTCTACCAACTCCAGCAGAGTGATGAGTCATCAACCTGCGACCACATCACACTGGTGCAGCCATGCAGGAAAGAAGTGCAAACCAGAGACTGCTGCAAGGATGCGGCGGGTTCCTGGGCAAAACATCTAAGGAGGACATGATCCCGGGGGAGCAGAGGTGTTCTGTCAACTTCTGATGACTGCAAATTCTAAGCTCTCTAATCACCAGTCCCTTAGATAATTGTACGCATGTAACTTACATCACCAAACGATGGACAGTGTCACCTTCATCTTCACTGCAGCTGTAGAACGATCAAGAGAAACGCTGTAGTTTACTTCCAAATCTTGTATTAGTTACAATGGAACAATAGGTGAAAAGGAATAATCTGTACAGGGTTGCACACATGCGTCTTCAGTAATGGCTTCTCTAAACTAACTGGTGAAGAAGGGAGGGACATCCTGTACAGAGACAAACTAAGAGAGGGAGGTAGGGACAAACTTCATACAATACAACAGGGAATTTCCTGATAGGAGGAAAAATATACAATGCAGGAAAAGGCATTACAGGTTGTTCCCATTCGTGGGACACAACATGAGGGAAGGTGAGTATAGTCATTTTTTTTTCAACTGTGTGCAGCAGGATAGGGACACATATACTAGGAGCAGGGACTATATAGTGTCCTCTGTTTATATACAGTGCCTTGTGAAAGTATTCCGTCCCCTTGAACTTTTCAACCTTTTGCCACATTTCAGGCTACAAACATAAAGATATAAATTCTAATTTTTTCTGTGAAGAATCAACAAGAAGTGGGACACAATCGTGAAGTGGAACGAAATTTATTTTAACTAATAAAAAACTGAAAAGTGGGGCGTGCAATATTATTTGGCCCCTGTGAGTTAATACTTTGTAGCGCCACCTTTTGCTGTGATTACAGCTGCAAGTCGCTTGGGGTATGTCTCTATCAGTTTTGCACATTGAGAGGCTAAAATTGTTGCCCATTCTTCCTTGCAAAACAGCTCGAGCTCAGTGAGGTTGGATGGAGAGTGTTTGTGAATAGCAGTTTCAGCTCTTTCCACAGATTCTCGATTGGATTCAGGTCTGGACTTTGACTTGGCCATTCTAACACCTGGATATGTTTATCTTTGAACCATTCCATTGTAGATTTTTCTTTATGTTTGGAATCATTGTCTTGTTGGAAGATAAATCTCCGTCCCAGTCTCAGGGCTTTGCAGACTCCAACAGGTTTACTGCCAGAATGGACCTGTATTTGGCTCCGTTCATCTTCCCATCAATTTTAACCATCTTCCTGTCCCTGCTGAAGAAAAGCAGGCCCAAACCATGATGTTGCCACCACCATGTTTAACAGTGGGGAAGGAGTTTTGAAGGTGATGAGCTGTGTTGCTTTTACGCCAAACATATCGTTTTACATTGTGCCCAAAAAGTTTGATTTTGTTTTCATCTGACAAGAGCACCTTATTCCATATGTTTGATGTGTCTCCCAGGTGGCTTGTGGCAAATTTCAAATGAGACTTTTTATGGATAGCTTTGAGAAATGGCTTTCTTCTTGCTACTTTATCATAAAGGCAAGATTTGTGCAGTGTACGACTGATTGTTGTGATATGGACAGACTCTCCCATCTCAGCTGAAGATCTCTGCAGTTCATCCAGAGTGATCATGGGCCTTTTGGCTGTATCTCTGATCAGTCTTCTCCTTGTTCGAGGTGAAAGTTTAGAGGGACGGCCGGGTCTTGGTAGATTTGCAGTGGTCTGATACTCCTTCCATTTCAATATGATTGCTTGCACAGTGCTGCTTGAGATGTTTAAAATTTGGGAAATCTTTTTGTATCCAAATCCGGCTTTAAACTTTGTCACAACAGTATTTCAGTCCTGCCTGGTGTGTTCCTTGGTCTTCATGATGCTCTCTGCGCTTGAAACAGAACCCTGAGACTATCACAGAGCAAAGGCATTTATACAGAGACTTGATTATACACAGGTGGATTCTATTTATCATTACCAGTCATTTAGGACAACATTGGATCATTCAAAGATCCTTAAGGGGGGTTTACACGTTGCGATATCGGCGTCCAATTTCAATGAAAAGTCACGTGGTTCGATCGTTTTAGCCGATATCGTTCCTGCGTTGTATGGTGTGAACGTCCAATACGATGCAGGAACGATGTCAATGCGATATCGGGTATTGAATGAGCGTGTTATTCAATGCTCCGATATTGAATGGAGATTGGAGCCGGATCATGCTGTGTGACAGCCCAACTCCGATGTGAAGTTCAACGTCACCCATTCACTCCCATGTTAAATGGTCGTTCCTGGGTTGGGGGGCGTAGACATCGTACGGACGTTGCATCCATAAATCGCAACGTCTAAAACTCAGATGCGATGCGGGAGAAACGTGCACTAAATGCGCGCTCCCGCGCCATTGAATTGCGATATCGGAACAATATTGCAACGTGTAACCCCACCTTCACTGAACTTCTGGAGTGAGTTTGCTGCACTGAAAGTAATGGGGCCGAATAATATTGCACGTCCCACTTTTCAGTTTTTTATTTGTTAAAAAAGTTTAAAATATCCAATAAATTTTGTTCCACTTCAAGATTGTGACAAAAATCACCGAATTGGTACATAGAATAAATATATAGAAAAAAAAAAAAAAAACTCACCAAATTTTGGCCTCTTATAAATATCATTGCATTTAGCAGGATACTATCAGCCACCTCAGAAGCAACCCATATCTCTCAATACCGATACACCATCCCCTACAACCTTGACACGGGGGCGGTTGTGGCACCAGCGACCAGTCGTGCCACAAGGAGGAGACAGGTGGTATCACTGGACATGAGATCACTACAGGGCGGCAGCCACTCCAAGAGTGAGGCATAAAGTCAGAAAGCAGCCTATTAATGACGCCCAGCTGTTAGACAAGGCGGGCCGCTCTGCAACAAAATATGCAACACAAGTGACTGTCCCCCCTAGAGGACACAGCTGTAGACTGCAGATAGATAAAAAAAATGCAATATAACTCTATAGATGAAAGTGAGGAGTTAGTTTGATATTTTGGACCAAAATAGCGTAAGCTCGTAGCCCCCGTCATGGACCCTCAAGCCTACGAGTACCTATCCACATGTATAACACATGTATATTTTAGCTTTAGACAAAAATCACCGAATTGGTACATAGAATAAATATATAGAAAAAAAAAAAACTCACCAAATTTTGGCCTCTTATAAATATCATTGTATTTAGCAGGATACTATCAGCCACCTCAGAAGCAACCCATATCTCTCAACACCGATGCACCATCCCCTACAACCTTGACACGGGGGCAGTTGTGGCACCAACGACCAGCCGTGCCACAAGGAGGAGACAGGTGGTATCACTGGACATGAGATCACTACAGGGCGGCAGCCACTCCAAGAGTGAGGCATAAAGTCAGAAAGCAGCCTATTAATGACGCCCAGCTGTTGGACAAGGCGGGCCGCTCTGCAACAAAATATGCAACTGAAGTGACTGTCGCCCCCTAGAGGACACAGGTGTAGACTGCAGATAGATTAAAAAATGCAATATAACTCTATAGATGAAAGTGAGGAGTTAGTTTGATATTTTGGACCAAAATAGCGTAAGCTCGTAGCCCCCGTCACGGACCCTCACGCCTACGAGTACCTATCCACATGTATAACACATGTATAATTTAGCTTTAGACAAAAATCACCGAATTGGTACATAGAATAAATATATAGAAAAAAAAAAAAAAACTCACCAAATTTTGGCCTCTTATAAATATCATTGCATTTAGCAGGATACTATCAGCCACCTCAGAAGCAACCCATATCTCTCAACACCGATGCACCATCCCCTACAACCTTGACACGGGGGCAGTTGTGGCACCAGCGACCAGCCGTGCCACAAGGAGGAGACAGGTGGTATCACTGGACATGAGATCACTACAGGGCGGCAGCCACTTCAAGAGTGAGGCATAAAGTCAGAAAGCAGCCTATTAATGACGCCCAGCTGTAAAGGCCACTTCACACACACAGATATCTGAGTCCAATATCTGAACAGATCTCTGGTTGCAGTGAAATCATGGATACATTGCTCCACGTTGTACACAGCCACAAAATGGAGCAATGTATCCATGATTTCACTGCAACCAGAGATCTGTTCAGATATTGGACTCAGATATCTGTGTGTGTGAAGTGGCCTTTAGACAAGGCGGGCCGCTCTGCAACAAAATATGCAACACAAGTGACTGTCGCCCCCTAGAGGACACAGCTGTAGACTGCAGATAGATAAAAAATGCAATATAACACTATAGATGAAAGTGAGGAGTTAGTTGTCAAGGTTGTAGGGGATGGTGCATCGGTGTTGAGAGATATGGGTTGCTTCTGAGGTGGCTGATAGTATCCTGCTAAATGCAATGATAACAGCTGCGCGTCATTAATAGGCTGCTTTCTGACTTTATGCCTCACTCTTGGAGTGGCTGTCGCCCTGTAGTGATCTCACATCCAGTGATACCACCTGTCTCCTCCTTGTGGCACGGCTGGTCGCTGGTACCACAACCGCCCCCGTGTCAAGGTTGTAGGGGATGGTGCATCGGTGTTGAGAGATATGGGTTGCTTCTGAGGTGGCTGATAGTATCCTGCTAAATGCAATGATATTTATAAGAGGCCAAAATTTGTTGAGTTTTTTTTTTACTTCAATATTGTGTCCCACTTGTTGTTGATTCTTCATAAAAAAAATTTAATTTATATCTTAATCTTTGAAGCCTGAGACGTGGCGAAAGGTTGAAAAGTTCAAGGGGGTCGAATACTTTCACAAGGCACTGTATACTGTGTATAGTGTGCTCTGTGTGTATATTCTGCATATAGCGTCCTATGTATATATACTGTATAAAGGGTCCTCGGCATGTATACTGTTTATATTGTCCTCACAGGTCTATGAGCTATGACCATGCGATAAGCTGCACTTCTCCATGTGTACATCTTTATAGGGATAAGGTAATTGTGCCATGTTGCTAATAATGAGTTTATTGATTTGTCTACAGCACACTGGGACTAATATAAGTTGAATGAGTGATGATAGTCCCTGCTGCAACACAGTATGAATGACTGAAAGCCAATGATTTGTATTCTATTTACTCCCCTGATGATTTGTAATCCAATGAATCGTGTGTTGCAGTTGTGGATGAGATTATTCTGTTTGATCCCCCGAAAACTATAATTGGTGGCAAAAAATAAAAAGAATCCCCAGGAATTGAGTGAGATTGTTCTAATTACTAACAAATTACTAAGGGTGCTAACACACGCTGTGTATTTGCTGCATATTTTTACTCGCATGCTCATCTATTTTAGTAGCCAAAACCAGGAGTGGAACAACCAGAGGAAAAGTATAGAAACAAGTGCTCCACTTCTCTATTTAACCACCCACTCCTGGTTTTAATCTGCAACTCCTGGATTTGGCTACAAAAACTGATGAGCACACGTGTAAAAATATGCAGCAAATAAGCAGCGTGTGAACGCATCCTATAACTCTTTCTTTGATAACCTTCAATTTGGCTTCCGCCCCCACCACTCTACCGAAACCACCTTAACCAAAATTACTAACATCCTGCCTACCGCCTGTCATACGCTTAGATGGCGCTGACATTGTTGGATGCTGCTGTGTATGTGGTTTGTCTTTAATGGTACCTTTACACGCCGCGACGGCAGGCTGGATACATCCCGCTACAGGCTACAAATGTAGCTTGTAGCGCCAATGTAGCCCGTCGTAGCGGCGTCTGAAGACGTGACGCTACAGCCGGCAACAGATACATCTGTTTCCTAGCTCTGCTCGAAAACTGATGGCTACATCGCCGATGGTAGCGAGCTGTATCGGCGTGTAAAGAAGCAACGGAAGGGAACTCTGGACACCCTGCGATGTAGCTGCAATGTAGCTAAGGCGTCACCTAGGCTCCGTGTTACCGCGCCCCATGTGCGATCATTGGTGGAAACTGCTGCGTGCCGATTGGCCCATGCCTTACAGGCCTCCATCTTGGATGAGCTGTCCCTTCAGCACTACAGATACGCGCCGTATGCACGATCATACCGTAGTACAATTACGCGGCCCCAAACTTACGGTAAACCAAACCAAATGGCCCATGATCCGCATATACAGTGTGCACATCCTGTAAACACATAATGAATAATGCTGGACACAGCGGTCGAGTATGTGTTACGGACCGGCCTGCCTTATTGAACTGCAGATGCCGCATAAAAGTGTCCCTTGAGTGCTCGCAACTCCAACACTGATGCACGTATACACACACCGCATTGAAGTCGAGTAGTCAGTACACAGCGCACAGGCTTGCTGTACGCATCGCTCTGTGGGTGTTGTACAGTAGGTGCCGCAGAAGTGCTTCGCCCGTGTCACTGCGCGTAGGACTAGTTCAAAGGGTGCGTGACCCGGAACGTGGCCGTAATGACGTAATTACGATAGTTTCGTTTTCACTCTGCCTGCAAGGTGCCAGCCCCTCCTCTGCACACACCATTGCAGTCATGGCGGCCGTTCACCGCGCTGCTACGTGGGGGATGGCTGAGCTCATCATACTAATTGACCACTGTGACCGGTATGATTATTGGGGTCAGCGGCAGCACCGTCATCCCAGGCTGCGTAACCGCGCCACAATCCGGCGGATTCAGCGGGCTCTGCTGAATAAACTAGGGGTGGTGAGGGTCGCAAAAGCGGTGCAGAAGAAGATTGCGGACCTGAAGTCAAAATGCCCAGGCCGCATACTCGACATCCGTGCCAGGATTGCCAGGCTGCGTGGTGAGTACTTCAGAGGCCCACACATGATTTGTATTGTATGTAAGCACAACAAAAACATAAACATTCATTGACAGACATCCTAGGTATAGTGAGAGGGACACCGGCACACATGCAATGGGGGACAATATAGGCCGCACATTATAGATACACTGCCTACACATCTGCCTACAACTAATGTTCATGTGGCACCCAAGATTACTCCACAGTGTTAGATGCCCTCCAACCAATTAACACACTAATGCCACATACATACGCCATACAGAATACATGAGATCATCCCATATATGAAATACAGCAAACACATATAACACATATTGAACTGTCAATCCATCTCTGAGCCTAAACAGTATGCTGACACATTCATTATTGTTTCATAATCTGCAGATGCTGAAGTGTCACCCGATGAGGCTCCCCCACAACTGCCTGCAGGTGGCCCAACAACACCACCGCGGCAAGAGGCAGCTGGAGCACCCACACCACCGCGGCAAGAGGCAGCTGGAGCACCCACACCACCGCAGCAAGAGGCAGCTGGCCCACCCACACCACCGCAGCAAGAGGCAGCTGGCCCACCCACACCACTGCGGCAAGAGGCAGCTGGCCCACCAACACCACCGCGTCAAGACGCAGCTGGGCCACCATCCCCACAAGGGAATAGCCCCTCACCAGGGCATGAGGAGGAGGAGGACCCTGATGAGCCTGCGTTGGTGGAGGCAGAGGTGGCATCGCCTGCTCGCCAACATGATGCTCTGGCTCAACCCACAAATGCAGCTGCCTTGGATGATTATGGCGGTAAGTGATTTGAGTTTGATTCTAGGGGCGGAACACTGTAAGCAGTGTTGTTGCTAGTTGGGAAATGGGAAAGCTACGCATTTCTGACATAATGTCCTTCACCCACTCTTGCAGATGGAGAACATGCTGGAGCTGCGGGCTGGAGTGTAAGTTCCTCCCCATCACCCCCTGATAGTCAGGATGATGTTGCGCCCGAGGGTAAGGACAATATTGCTTGTGTGAACCTGACACAAACACCAGAGGTAGGATTCAGAAATAATGATGTTTTTTCCCACACACAATACAGGTGTACCCACGATGGAGGACGTGGTGAGGGCCCACCACCAGTTTGCCCACCGACTGCAACGGGCCCTACACCGGGGAATACAGGATCTCACCCGCCTGTCTAACATGGTGGATACGGTCCTGCAACATCAGGATGGCCAACATTGAGATCTCCACCCCCCCGGAAACAAATGTGCTCCCCTGACCCCCAAATATGTTGTCCTTGTTGGACCTGGAACTTACAGACGTTGCCTGTTTGGCTTTTGATGTGTTTTTTTTTTTTAAATTTTGCCCCCGTTGGGCTCTTTTCTTATAGTGTCCCACTATCACAAAAGGGGGATTGTCGGATGGCCAGGCCTTTGGCCCTTTCACCTATCCTGTCCCACATTGGGACCATCAGGAGTGTGGATTAACCAGCCCTTTACCTTGTGGACCTATCCTGTCCCACATTGGGACCATCAGGAGTGTGGATTAACCAGCCCTTTACCTTCTGGACCTATCCTGTCCCATATTGGGACCATCAGGAGTGTGGATTAACCAGCCCTTTACCTTCTGGACCTATCCTGTCCCACATTGGGACCATCAGGAGTGTGGATTAACCAGCCCTTTACCTTCTGGACCTATCCTGTCCCACATTGGGACCATCAGGAGTGTGTGATGGCTACACCTATCTGGAAGCTGCATTCTGGGTATTGTGGCAAATGGCTTCCACACATGTATGTAGCAAATAAAATTTCTTGTTACCTTTTAATTTGGCTCCTTCATGTAACAACAACAATAGTGGGGGGGGAAACATGTTCAACAGGTACATATCTCACACACATTACCACACCTCTTTGTGAATGTGCTACCACAGTACAAAGGAACCTATGGTCGTCATACTCTGAGGCCATTGGCCCATATTGTGTGGCTTGGCCCAAATTATATTGTCACCAACACCATTCACCCACGCTGCCCCCCCAAGCCATAAACCATAAAGAAAACACAATTGAGTATGTTCAAAAATTTAATCAACTCATAATGGGAAAGTAACAAACAAATCATATGAAGCAAGTCTGCTACAAAGTAATAAAAAAAAACAAAGGTAGAATCCAAAGGAGGTTCCTCCAAATGCAAAAGTCCAGAGTGCCAATTCGGTGCATTGGCTACTAGTGTCCAACTTCTTCATCTTCTGTTGGCTCTGACAATGCCCGCTCCCCCCTCCTCACAGGGCAGCCCCGACCTGCCCGTGAACGTCTGGTTGTACGACGATGTACATGGGGGGGGATGGGGTGACTGTGGCGGGGCCGGTCTTCTCACAGGCCGAGATGGGGCAGCTGGGGAAAGGGGCCATAGCGTGTGTTGCATGGTGGGTGGGACGTGGCATCCCCATTGAAGGGCCCCATCTTCGGCAGCATCAGCGGCATTGTTGAAGACCCTCAGAAGGATCTTTTTCTGGAGCGGCTCCATCCCTCGCATTCTGTCGCTCATGTAGAGGGCGGTGCTGTCGATGTGGGTCCGCTGTTCGTCCAACAGCACGCGTCGGGCCCAGGTGCCCAGCTCCGTCTCTGGTGGTGCAGGACGTCGCCGCCGACGGATCCTGGAGCTGGGCCCTGGGCCCGGACCCACATCACTCGCCCCGCCCTCCTGCTCAGCCCCAGATGTCATGGGCTGAGCATCATCAGCGACAGAATGCTCCGCAATGGAGCCGTCCTCTTCTGGGGCCTGTTGGGGGGAGAGAAAAAAAATAAACATTAGTGAGGGCAAGGACCACACCATACCATGGACACAGGACACAATATACCACTCCCACTAAACTAAAAGGCCAAACAAAATATCTAGAAGAAAGCCAAAAACACCAAACCACCAAATGGTCAATACACCAAAACCTGTACTGCGCCTGGAGACTCACCTCTACGATTCCAGGTACTCAGCACAATACAGAATTAGGTGTCATTCAGAGAGCCGTAACCCAATTAGTACATGTCACCACAACACCTTGATACTGGGGGCTGTCCTGGCCAAAGACAGATATTGGCCACCTTCGCATTTTGACTACTAATATGATGTCAAACCATCAAACCTTCAAATAACTAAAACCCACTTGATCCAGAGCCAACACACATGTGTGGCAGCACCATTTAGTAGATGCCACTATGTGCCTCTTTCATTTAAACCCACAAACAATTTTAACAACCTTACATATGTAATTTATCCAGTTTCGATATTTGGGGGAGATGCTACTTTTGAATACGGCTCTCTGCATCAAATTTACATAATCCAAAATCATGGAAGGAGGGCAGATTTAAAGACAGAAAAAGGTTTCCCACACCAAGCCGGAAAATGTGTCTAAAGTGTGCTAGTTAAGGATGTGCAAAAACACACATGTGAAGGAAACATTGTGGGGCAACACTGTAACACGATGACCCACCTCCTGTGGCGCAGATGGTGATTCATCCGGGCCTACATGGGACGCAGCAACGGGGCGGTTGGTGGTCGTTGCACGCGAGCTCCCCTCGCCCAGGATGAAGGTGAAGAGGGGATAGTACCATAGGGTAGGTGATGGTACCTCCTCAGCTCCAGCTCCTGAGCGACGGTGCAGGTATTCATTGTGAGCCCGCATGAACGACTGCCGCATGTTTTTAATTTTTAAGGCCACCGCATGCTGGTCCCAAATCTTGCCTACCCTTGGCTCCAAGCGATTGGCTAGAGCCACAAGAGTCCTGTAGGCCTCGGACCTCGCTGCCTGATTTTTATATTGAGGCAGCGAGCTGCGCCACAAACATTCGTGCCGCTGATACTCCGTGAGAAGCTGGGTTTCAAATTCCACAGTACACCTGGGCATCTGGGAAGACAAAACACAGGCAAACCAGACCGTCACGACACAAGCCATATCGATCTCAAAAAACCTTTTGAACATGATTTACATGCTCATAAGGTTCTAATATGTACATTATAGGCATCAAAATGTTTGATTACAACTTGCCCTATGTGTGGCATTTTCACAATGTCACACCGCTCCCAAGTAAAAGACATGTGTGACAAAATTAACCATGTCAGGTAATCTGTGCCCACCTACACATGTGTTCAACATGTTTACGAACCCAGTGTCCCTATTAAAAAAAACCTGGAGACGGTGTGTGCGTACATACCTCTAGGCCAACATGTGAGCAAACACATTGTGTGCTAGCTCCTACCTTTGTACTGATGAAAATGGTTAACATTAAGCAGATGAGAAAGGAGGGCGTGGTATGTGGCAAGACTGCACATACTACATGTAATGTGCAAACACATCATCATGTTGTTGTTTCACCATCCTTGGGACTACAATTGTAACAGAGGTTACAATAATCCCTGCAATGAAGGAACCAATAATGGCACCCATCAAATGCTGATGTGCATGACAGTTCTAAATATAAACTTTACATGTTGGACTACAAAATAACATCAAAGGCCCAATCTATACGCACACAATAGAAGTAGAGGCAATACCTGCCTATTGCCATACAATAGACTAACTGAGCCATCTGTATAATTAGAGGGCAAAAATTAAAGGCCGTATCAAACATGCCCATACACACATTGCCTAAGCGGCCGCCAATACAAGCATCAGCGTTCCGTGCACTTTAATAGAACCCGCTAAAGAGGCTTACCGTCAGAGCAGCAGAAGATACGCAGGACACTAGTAGCTCAATGCACATCGACCTCTGGACAAGGTGTCGTGGCCATTGGCCTGCCTTTATAGGACGGCAAACCAATCACAGCGGACACAATGACGCACAGCATAATGGGACACCTGGGGTCGCAATTAACTTCCGCTAATTGGTGGAGATCGCTGAATCGTGATAGGTTGGCGGCCCTTGAAAAGCTCCGCATTCCGGCCGACATTACGCTTGCTGGCCAGACCCATTAAGTAAGTATCTGTGGACATACATGGAAATTGCGGGGTGTGGGGTTCATATGTTGGTGTTATTTGCGACCGCAGCACACTGTTTGAGCAGAGTGTATAGGGGTTTGTATTGCTGGGGACGATATAGTGTACTGTGTGGACTTGGAGTAGGCATTTTGTTTGGTGCTTCCAAAGTTTTGAACACATACATTGTTGTGTTTGTTTCCAGACACCATACCAGGAGATTGGCTGCAGGACTGTAGACAGAAATGTGTTACTCCTGTCACCTGGATCAATTTCTGCATACTGGTTGTGGCCAAGGGAGACTGGGTCCAACGGGGCTAGGATGACACATGGCTTGGAGGTGTGGCACTCCAGACATAACATAGATGTTTCGGCCAAATGCGACCTGGACAAACATATGTAACGATGGGTACCCAACCTCACTCGTGCAACGTTGTTGGCTTCTTGTAAGCTTACTTGACCAGGCTATCGGGGTACGTATTGTTTGTTTAACATCCCATATTAGGAAATGGCCACATTTTGATTATGGTCTGTGTAATGGCATAAGCAAATTTGTTATCATACATTATTGGTGACACATGTCCCTTTCTAACTCACCTAGGTGCAGATGTTTTACTTTGACAAACTCCCATAGAAGTTGATGTAGAGGAGGCCATTATCATTGGGCGTCTTCCATTTTGATTGGGGTGACTACTGGGTGTTTGCCTTTCCTGGCTTCAGGGATGTGTTTTGTGGCTTGACGCAAGTTCCCCTCCAGTTGGCTATAGTGTGTCATCAAAAATAGGTGTGGCTTGCTTAACCTGCTGACATGCCCACATATTGTTCTATGTAGTCATGTTGTGGTTTCTCATCTACAGGTGCTGATATTGAGGATGCAGAATATCCATGACCGCAATGTTATCGTGGCTGCCGCAGTGGTGGAAGAGCAAATGTGGCTTCAGGATCGGTATGAAAGGTTGATGAGGCGCAGACAGCGGCGGTTGTGGACCCGTGATTGGCTTCTCAGGCGGGAAACCCGGGGCTACATGCAGCTGTTGCGGGAGCTGGAGATTAACTGTCCTGATGATTACCGAAACTATCTCCGTATGCCCGAGGACTGTTTCACCTTCCTATTGGAGCGTGGTAGGGCCAATGATAGCGTGTGAGGACACTATAATGCGCCCATCAGTATCAGCTGCTGAGCGGTTGGCGATCACTTTGCGGTTCCTGGCTACAGGGCAGTCCATGACATCACTCACATACATGTCACGTGTCTCTCTGCCCCTGCTGAGCCGCCTGATCCCTGAAACGTGTTGGGCCATCTGGAGAGCTCTGCAGCCAGCCTACATGAAAATGCCTGAAACCGCCGCAGAATGGCTGGAAGTAGGCCGAGGATTTGAAACCCGGTGGAACTTCCCCAACTGTGGTGGGGCATTGGATGGTAAGCACGTGAGGATTACCAAACCTGCCAACTCTGGCTCTTTGTTTTTCAATTACAAAGGGTATTGTAGTATAATCCTCATGGCTGTAGTAGATGCGCACTATGAGTTCCTCTACGTGGATGTTGGAATGAACGGTCGCAACTCAGATGGGGGGGTGTTTGCACGCAGCTCCTTGGCAACACTACTAGGGAGTGGTGGGCTAAACTTACCCTCAAATGAGCACACGACCGAACATCTCAACTTTGCGTTTGTGGCGGATGAAGCATTCCCACTTCAGGAGCACCTACTGCGGCCATATCGACAGAGGGCCCTTACTTCTGAGAGACGCATTTTCAACTACCGGCTATCCCGGGCCCGCCGTGTGGTTGAAAATGCGTTTGGGATAATGGCCAATAGATTCCGGGTTTTTCATACGCCTATACATATGAAACCGGAGTCTATTGACGCGGTAGTGGTGGCCTGCTGTGTGCTGCATAACTTCCTGCGTCGTAGGGATAGGGCATCATACACGCCAGGAGGTTATGTAGATAATGCCGACGCTACAACAGGGGAGCTCCGTCCAGGGTCTTGGCGTGATGAGGGCCATGTGATTCTGCCACTCCAGCCGCAGAGCCATGGCCGCACTCGGCGGGAGGCCAGGGACAGTAGAGACGCTTACTGCTCCTACTTCAATGGGTCTGGTGCAGTGAGCTGGCAGGACCAGGCCATGTAGTGTGGCTTGTTCTGGGAGGTGTATTTAACTTTGCAATGGAGGTGACAGCAGGGTAGCTGGACCCCTTTTCTTTTGTGTTTCACATTTTCATGATCTTTGTTTTCCTAATGTGCTTGATGTTTCGTTATTTAGTTAGTTAGTTAGTTAGTGTTTTTAAAAAATTGTTTGCTGCTGGCCAGGTTCCAATGTGGGTTCAATTTGTTGTCTCTGCAATGTGTTTCCAGATTGTGACATGCACTTTAATTGTCCATTTTATTTTGATGTATGTTTTTTTACAAATTGTAATCCAAGGTCACGATGAATTTTTTTGATTTATAAAATACTATTTTGGATCCAAACAAATGTGTGAGCCTGTTTACTTGGTGGAGGAGGGAAATGTGATGAAGTTTATGGTGGGGGCCTGGGATGTCATAGCCACCTATTGGCTGGGATTGTGCAGACAATATGTGTGGGTAGCCATGTTTTTTTACAGGTCTTTTTCCCAACAGTGTTTCTGGGCATTGTGCGTACATGACCCTTTTTTTGTTGTAGGCAGAGGGTCCCCTGCACACAGCACATTGATGCAGGACATATTCTTCTCAGGTGTTTTCAAATACAGTGGCACACAGACCTTTCACAGGTTTGCTAGGGAGCAGTTCCACTACATTCACATCTGTTGCCAGATATATATGAACACCATTCAGCCTGTATTCCAACATAGTTAGCCATAGTTGACACAGATACAATTTACACAGAGAACGCACATACTGTGTGTTGGAAGCCGCTAATGTGTGTCGCTGAAACGCACCTCGCCGCAATCTACACACGCCGCTGTCACAAGCGCTGATCGTGCGTGACAGGGCAAACACTTGTACTACGTACACATAGCCCCGGAACCGCTACTTGTATGCACACTGGGTATGTGACTGGCCACCGCTCCTGGGTGACGCTTTTACATCGGTTTAGATGCATTCGCCACACTCCGCCATGTCACAACCGCTTATTCCGTGCTTCACTCCGCTCACTAGTACGTCACGTCTCGGCCATCCTCCCTTTCCGTCGTGCCCAATCACAACTCCGTAGTGTTGGCCAATGGTTGTGGTTTGGGCGCGGCGTACAGGACTGTGGCACGCCTATTTGTTTTACGTCCTGCCTTTGTTGCTCCCACATCACCCTGTGGTGGCGGCGTGTGAAGCGGGTACGCTAAGCAACAGCTGGCTACTTGAGACACCCGGCGATGTAGCTAGCTATAGATGTAGCGTGGCGTAGCGCACCTTGTGGAGGCGTGTAAAGAGGGTGCGTTGACCGTTTGTAACCGTTTGAGCGTGCTCGTGCACATGAAGTAGCGGGATGTATCCAGCCTGCCGTCGCGGCGTGTAAAGGTACCATAAGAGCTGCATGGTTGATGGTTGTGAAGGTCCTTGCCTCCTGTGGTGTGCTCCAGAACTGCAGTCACTATTATGTTCAATTGTTGGTTTAATGTGTTACTCACCTGGAATCGCCTCCCCCTGGCTTTAAATAGCCTTTCCTCTCCTCTGTCAGGTGCTGCTGATAGCTATGTACTCTAGGTCTTGGTGCTGTGTTGTGCTGAGCTGCTGGGCTACAGTCTTTCCTTGGGAGAAGCTGTGATTCCTGACCCGTGGGTGGAGATAGGGGCCCTCAGCCTAGGGCTAATCAGGAGTTTGAGGGTACAGGGTAGCGGCTCGGAACTCCAAACCATCAGAGGTACCTCCGAGATCAGGGCGAGCCAGGGACTCCAGCATCAGGATCAGATTAGGCTCTCCTGACCCCCTTTTGCCCAATTCACCTACCTGTTACCTGATTCCCTTACCTTCCAAGTGTGACACCGCCAAGGCTAATGGACACTTCTCCATCCTCCTCCTTCTTGACCTGTCCTCTGCATTCAACACATTCGACCACTGCCTCCTACAACAGATCCTCTTTTCCATTGGTATCACTGACCTTTACAACTGCACATTTAGTGTCTCCCACTCCCACACTACCTCCTAAACCCCATACCCTCTATGTTGGGGTCCCTCAAGGCTCTGTCCTGGGACCCCTTCTTTTTTCCATCTATACCCTTGGCCTAGGACAACTCATAAAATCCCATGGATTCCAGTACCACCTGTACACTGACGACACTCAGATCTACCTCTCTGGCCCAGATGTCACCTCTCTGCTGTCCAGAATCCCAGAGTGTCTATCAGCCATATCCTTCTTCTCCTCTTGCTTCCCTAAACTAAACGTAGACAAAACTGAACTCATCATCTTTCCCCCATCTCGCGCACCTCCCTTAGCTGATTTGTCTATCACAAGAAATGACATCACACTCTGCCCTGTATCTGAAGTCTGCTGCCTCAGAGTAACCCTTGACTCTGCCTTATCCTTCAAACCACACATCCAAGCTCTCACCACCTCCTGCCGCCTTCAACTCAAAAATATTTCCAGAATCCGTCCCTTCCTCAACCCTCAATCTACTACACTACTAGTACATGCCCTCATCATCTCCCGTCTCGACTACTGCAACCTCCTCCTCTGTGGCCTCCCTGCTAACACTCTTGCACCTCTCCAATCTGTCCTTAACTCTGCTACCCGACTAATCCACCTCTTTCCTCGCTGCTCCTCCCCTTCACCCCTCTGCAAAACTCTCCACTGGCTCCCAATTCTCCAGCATATCCAATTCAAACTACTAACATTGACTTACAAAGCCATCTACAATCTGTCTCCCCATATATCTGTGAACTAATCTCCTGATATCATCCAAGTCGTAATCTTCGATCCTTCCAAGTCCTCCTTCTTTCCTTCACACTTGTACATTCCTCAACAAACCATCTGCAAGACTTCGCTTGAGTATCCCCCATCCTCTGGAATTCTGACCCCCAAAACGTCCGACTATCCCCTACACTCGGAACCTTCAAGCGGAACCTGAAAATCCATCTCTTCAGAACAGCCTAGAGTTTGCAATGACCAAGGTGCCACCTCACCACCACAGGACCCAGCGCTCCATCACCATCAGAGCGGACCCAACCTACTGTCTCCCTCCCTATTGCCCTGTAGAATGTAAGCCCGCAAGGGCAGGGTCCTCTCTCCCCTCTGTACCAGTCTATCACTGTTAGTTTGTTGATTGGCTCGCCCTGATCTTGGAGGTACCTCTAATGGTGAGGAATTCCGAGCCGCCACCCTGTACCATAATACTCCTGATTAGCCCTAAGCTGACGGCCCCTACCTCCATCCATGGGTCAGGGATCACAGCTTCTCCCAAGGAAAGACTTAGTCCAGCAGCAAGCATCAGCACAGCACCAAGACCTAGAGCAAATAGCTATCAGCAGCACCTGACAAAGGAGGGGGAAGGCTATTTAAAGGCAGGGGGAGGGGATTCCTGGTGAGTCACACATTAACCCCTCAACCAGCAGTTGAATATAATAGTGAATGCAGGTCTGGAGCACAACACAGGAGGCAAAGACCATGACAACTATTAACCATGCAGCTCTTAAAGACAAACAACATACACAGCAGCAATAGTAAGCAGGTCAGTCAGGGCACTTAGCAGGGCCAAAGTCACGGTTAGTTTTCCATCCAGGAATGGCGATTTCCCACCAGGGGTGCACAGCCAAAGCACCAGCAACAGCAAACAAAGGAAAAAGGAAGGGCGGCACTCACCGGGTAAACGAGAAAGTCTTATTTATTCCAGAGTTCCGGAAACAAACAGGGTGCAGGGAGGGGGCAAGAGGAGCCGCCAGACTACGGCACCGTTTCGCGACGCGTGTCGCTTCTACGGGTGCCTGGACCCGTAGAAGCGACACGCATCGCGAAACGGTGCCCCCTCCCTGCACCCTGTTTGTTTCCGGAACTCTGGAATAAATAAGACTTTCTCGTTTACCCGGTGAGTGCCGCCCTTCCTTTTTCCTTTGTATACACAGCAGCATCCAGCAATGTCAGCGCCAGCTAAGCGCGTGACAAATATGCAGCACTTTCATGGGCGAAAGCGCGGGCGTAAAAATAATCAACATGTCGATTCTTTACGCACCTGCGCCCGTGCTTTCTCCCATAGTAGCTCATTATTCCCACTGAAATTACGCATCACCGTTCAGACAATGCGCAATTCCAGTGGGAATATGCTGGAGCTGCAGGATATGATGTCACACAGGGGAGGAAGAATCCTCCCCTGTGTGACATCTGTGACAGCCCCTTTTGGGTTTCGTAGTGTATTAATATACACTGTGAAACCCAAATTAAAGTAATCTAAATGTTTTAAAAATAATAAAAATTTAATACTTACCTCTCCGCAAGTACCAACCTTCCAGGGCCTTGAAGATCTGTGATTGGCCCCTCGCGGTCATGTGATATGTGATATGCATATGACACGCATATCACATGACCGTGAGCGACCAATGACCGATCTTGATAGGTCGTGGAAGGTCGGTACCTGCGGTTGTGTCGGCTCCAGGCTCCCCAAGCACATGGCGGAGTGGTAAGTATTTAATTTTTATTATTTTTAACACATTTGGATTACTTTAATTTGGGTTTTGCAGTGTATATTAATACACTACGAAACCCAAAATGGGCTGTCACAGATAGATAGATAGATAGATAGATAGATAGATATCTGCAAAGAGAGATCTTCTCTGTTTCCTTGTCTGCTTTTGTATATATAACTCTGTTAAATGACTAGGAAAAAATAGATTTTTGCCACAGCACATTTCCCATATGACCTGTTTGTTTTTTGCAGTAAAAAGCTGTTCTTCACAAGAGCTTTTATTATTTACATTTTGTACTTAACATCCAAAAATACAAACCTGCGACAACATGATATAAATATTGCATTAGGTCAGAAACAGTAGTTGCCTGCAGCTATGTAGTATGATTCTTTTCTGTAACCTCATAATTGAGAAGACATGGGGTCACATTGTCCTTACTTGAGCGCAAATACAGTAGTATGCAGTTTGGGAAACTGTAAAAAAATGTTTTACATAGAAGCAAAAAAAATTTATTCTAGCTGATTTGGAATAATTGTAGTCACTGATCCCAGTTAATTGCATTTGTGTAGGGATGTCTATTTTATGGAGAGGTGCTTTAAATGATTAAATGCATGGGGGACTGACCACTTAGACCCAAGGGTAGCTCCTGAGAGGCTCTTCATAGTAGTCATATTCAAAGGTGTACTGTCCAGTCATCTGACTGCTGCTGCCAATCATAGGTCTCAGGTGACCATAGAACAGGATGTCATTACTTCCTGCCCCAAAGCGGATCACAGGAGCAGCTAGTGCCGCTTCCACAGAGGATGAGAATGCTTTATTATGCTAAACTTCATGAAGCTACTATACACAGCAATTTTTCAAGGTTGGACAACTTTCTGAAATTAAAATTAAATATGTCTTGTGTTATCTCACTTATTACTCTCTTTTTAACTTTAGAAGAGCAGATCAAGATGGCATGCCAAACAAATCTTGTAATTATTACAATTAGGTTTTCGTGATAAATTTGTTTTTTTTAAAAAATGACGGCAATGTTTTTTTAGAGTACACGTCACAAGCTGTATTAAATCTGAAAACTTAAAAAAACTTACAATATTCACACTGGCCCTTGGGCTTTTGTAGACTTTAACGTCCTATTTTTAAGGAAATAATACATGTACCGTATCTGTTTCCTGTAATTGTTATGCAACCTCTGCTGCTGAGGAGCCAGCTGTAAACTCTTCCTAAAAGGACAGGACGTATGAGTTTAAAAAGTGTGAAAGCTGCAAAATTACTAACTTTTTTATAAATAAATAAGATTTATAAGATTTCTAAAACTTAATATTGCCTGTAACACTAAAACCTGTTTCTACCCCTTCACGGCATATGATAATTATACACATCATATGTCATGTCCATGCCTTTGATGTGGGCTAACCCGGCAGTTGATTAGGAAAAAATGGTTTGTGGTTACTGATAGGAGCGCTGGAATGCAAGGAGGAATCCCAGGGGAAACTTTTACAAACCTGTTTATTTGATTAAACACACAACGCATTTCGACAACGGCCTGTTGTCTTCCTTAGGTGGGGAAGACAACAGGCCTACCTGAGGAAGACAACAGGCCGTTTTAAAAACACGTTGTGTTTTTAATCAAATAAATAGGTCTGTAAAAGTTTCCCCTGGGATTCCTCCTTGCATTCCAGCGCTCTTATCAGTAACCACAAACCATTCTTTCCTAATTTATTGCTCCCTCTGAGGGACTGTGGCTTGCAGCAGCTTAGATGGCATCAGAGAGGTTCTCCCACTGATTACAGGACCTGCGGTGACATGTACTGATGATGCAGGGTCAGGTGACAACACCATGTGACGGAACCAGAAAGTGCTGAAGGAAGAGCAGTCCTGCGGCTCCCAGAGCTCCATGCCATTGTGCTGTAAATAGTGGTTGTGCAGGAGTGTACAACCATCTCAGGTGAGAGGCTAAGTCCTCCCACCTTACTATAAACACCCCACTAGACTACCGGGTACTCCTCATTTTGTGCCCCTCTACCTTCTTGTCTTGCAACCCGGTAGTTGATGGCTGATTTAATCAGCCCTTATTATCATGCAGACTGGTGTGGACCCACAGTGTGATGGGACCGGGCTCACCCTGGAGGGGGGTAACTAAGTGTGGCGCCCCTGCGGTTCGGTCAGCACTATGGCTCTGCACCTGCTAATAGGTGTGGAATCATGTGCATAGGTAAAAGGGGAAAGCTTTGCTGTGACCCCCAACACACTCACAACACTATCCAAACTCCAGGCCAGGGAGATACTGGGTGGAAGAAACTCATTCAGAGTAGTCCCCATCTACTGGCTGCAGGGAGGAGTTAGGTTAGGGCTGGGAGGCAAATAGTAAGGAGACAGTTCTAGAGAAGTTAGGAGCTGGGAAAGAACAGGACACATGTGGCTCAGCTGCGAATCCTAGGCCTAAGGACCCAAATCTGCATTGGCCATCCTGGCCATGCAGAGGAACTAGCTACAGCAGGCGTACCAGGCTTAATTCGCTCTTGATATCTTAAGGGCAAGCTGAGAAATTGGAAGTCACTGGGCTGCATATAAAGTGACTACCATCGTGGTCTCTCCCAAAGCAGTTGCTCAGAGGACCTGCACTCTACTGCCTACTGAGACTAGTAACCACAGGACACTAGGAGGACAAGGAGTAGCAGTGCTAGAGAGCAAAGAGCAGCAAGGAAGGCCATATTCCCTGTGTCACAGCAAAGTGGACTCAGACTATCTATGTGCTAGGCAGTCTGCAATCTTGGTACATACAGTTCCCCGGCTGGGCTGTGACTGCTCTGAACTTCAGTAAAGGTATTGGTAAGAACTGCAAGAATCCTGTGTCTGTCTCCTCTTTCCTGCACTTTCAGCTACTACAACCACCACCATCACTACTTCACCTTCATTACACCCCAGGGGCCCACTCCATCTGAGGGGAGTGCTCCAACTAGTTGCTCAACCACCTATCCCCTGGGGAATACAATATGCAGCGCTGGTCATCCCTGACCAGAAACCTCAGAGGGCTTCATGACAAAAACCTTTTTTTCCTTTAAATAACCCCTTAACTTGCTCAATATGGGCCGCAACCTCCAGGAAGGCCACCATGATTACTGAACCAACTGACCCCGGAAGGTCGAGTGGACTGCGACTGATGCACTAAAGCCTTTGATTGTGAGGTTAGGCTTGTGCTGGTTGTTATCTTTCAGGTGCTACTCCAGGAGAACTCCCAGAACAAGCATTACTGACCCCAGGAGTCAGAATACTAATACAGATTCAGGTACAGGCAGGATAACCAGAGATACAGACAGGTGGGCACTGACAGGAATCGGAAAGTACCAAGAGGGATCTGGTAGGCACAGCAGGTTAGGCAAATGCTAGCAGGTGCTGGTATATTTTAGTAGGCACAGTGGGTTAGGCAGGTGTTGGCAGGTACTCACAGGTTCTGGTCAGCACAGCTGGAGCACTGGATGTAGATAGGAGCATAGGAACATCTAAAGTGCACAGTATACAGACTCTAGATACTGCAGAGTGAGTGCATCAACACCCAGACACCAGGATTGTGGGGGCACTGATGGTGTAATATTAGGCCTTAGGCTGCCTTCACACTTGCAGATGCATCTGCAGCGTTTTGCAGATGCATCTGCAAGTATCAGCATGCAGACCGCGGCCCCTATGTTTATAATAGGGCGCACCGCGGTCTGAAAGCTCTCATTCATTCCTATATGTGAGCCGTAAGCAGGCGTATGCCTGCTTACAGATCACACTCTCCCGCCCGCACCATGGACGCGAGATGTCGCGTCCATGGTGCGGGCGGGAGAGTGTGATCTGTAAGCAGGCATCCGCCCGCGGACGCTTCACATATAGGAATGAATGAGAGCTTTCAGACCGCGGCCGCGGTCTGCATGCTGATACTTGCAGATGCATCTGCAAAACGCTGCAGATGCATCTGCAAGTGTGAAGCCAGCCTTACACCTCTTTTGTAGGCCAGAAAAAAATCTCTTCATTAGAAGAGAGGAATTAATATTGTCAATCAAGAAAAGGATTTTGCCTTTCACCTTTTTCATGGCCAGGATATTCCTCACCTTGAAGATGTCTTCTGAGCTAACTGACTGAGGCAGGGTACCAGGGTCTTTGAAGGAGTGACTCATTACACCAGACTTGAGGAGAAACGTGGAAGGAGTTGGATATATGTAACGAGGCAGGGAGTTTCAACTTATAGGAGACATCATTGATCTGATTGATCTCAAAAGGACCAATATATCGAGGACCCAACTTGTAGGATGGAATCTTAAAATGGATGTATCTTTAGGAGAGCCACACATTGTCTCCTGGAAGATAGTGTGTAGGATCCAACCATTTTTTGTCTGCATATCTCTTAGTCAGATGACCTCTCAAAAGTGACCTTAGTGTCCTCCCAGATCTTAGAGAATTCTCTAAAGAGAGCGTCAGCTGAAGGGATTCCGAAAGTAGAAGACACTGGGAGAGGGATGCAAAGCTGTTGTTCTTGGATAATGAGAAATGAAGACTTCAAAGAGGACTTGCTGGTATGACCAATCACTAGAGTACGCATTGTCTTCCCCCCAAAAAAAACCCTGTAACTTCTGCCCCCCAAAGCTGCCCCCCTGCTCCCCAAAAAAGCCCACCCTCTAAAAAAGCTTGTCCCCCCAAACCTGCACACTGCCCCCCAAAAAATGCCCCCTGCAACCCCAAAACCCGCCCCTTAAAAAATGCCCATCCAGAACCTGCACCCCTCAAAAAACCTGCAATCTTAATCCCCCAAAAAAGCTCTGTGCCCCCTTAAACCCACACCCGTGTCCCCTCAAAAAAAAAGGCCACCAAAAAAAATACTTCCCCCAAACCTGCACCCCCAAAAAAACACCTCCTCCAAACCCACACCCTCACCCTCCCAACCTGCTCCCCCCACGCACCCAAACCTGTGCCCCCACTACACCCCACTTGCCCCCCTCTACCCCAAACCTGCTCCTCGCAACCCACCAAAAGTAAATAAACAGAAAAAATAGCTGGCAATGAAGGGCTATGGGACAAGGCCATGAGGGAGGGTGTGTCTATAAAGGGACGTGACCATGAAGGGGTGTCCATTAGGTGAGTGGAGCTATAAAGTGAGCAGAGCTATAAAGGGGCGAGGCTATGAAGGGGACAGGGCTATGTGTGGACATACACACACGAACAGTAAATAGACTTTTCCTTGTGATTATGTCGAGCCCCAGGCTTTGGGGTACTCGGGTATGAGGCTACAAGGTGTTAACGCTCCTGTGTCACGGGGAGTGGTGGCCACGCCTGATCCCGTCTCCTGGGGGACTTCTGTGAAAAGGGTTCTATTTCCATGGGATTTATATAACAAGTTGTCGTGACGCCACCTGTAGTTTCTGGTGAGGTGTCACTAGCGCCGCCACAGTCCGCCGGAGGTGGATGGTATCGCGGCTAGTTGGCAAAGTTCCCTACAGGTAGGGCTGGACCTCCGGGGCAGCGTTCCAGTAGGGGGAACAAGTTCATGCAAAGGAAACACAGGCAGAGGCAAAGTCACTTTTCCTCTGGGTACTTTACTGTTAACTTGCATTAGCATCATACAAAGTTCACAGTTCAGCACTATAGATGTTACAAGAACAGGTAGCTTAACGGATGGCTGCAAGTGGATCCCAGGTGGTATGGTGGAACCCTTGGGGTGCCTTCTTAAACTAACCCATGTCTGTTCTTCCCTGATTTCCAGTTTTGGTGTGAAGCCTGGTGACTTGGAATCCAGCCAGACCTCCTTTCCTCTCTCACCTTCGCTGCCATTGGGTAACCCTCTACTGGCTGGCCGCTCGTTCCTCTGACGATGCCTGGTACCCTCCTTGTGGACTGCTCTGGTGTCCGGGAGACTTAAAGACTCCAGGGTAATCCAGATTCTATGCTGTGCTTGTAGCTCCAGCAGACTGCAGGCTCCAGTGCCCGGTAAGCTGTCTGGGAGAACCTATCAACGGCCCCTCTTCCCAGACCGGCTGCTCTCCTGGAAAGCTCCTTTCTCCTTAAACCCTTTCCTCTTCCTCCATCTCTCCTCCTGGTCCCTCAGCCGAGTGACCTAGTAGCAAAGACCAAAGACCTCCTTGTTCCCCCTAGAGGTGATTTTATTCCCTCCCGGGTAACCTCCCACCGTGAAAGCTAGTGTGGGAGTGCTGGAAATAGGTCCCACCCATCATCCTAGGGTCCACCTGCAGCTTCAGCATCTGCACCTCTTTTACGGGTGCAGTACCCCTCTGTAACACCTGTTTTGCGGGAAGCCACATACCCCCTTGATTGAATATACTCGTCCGCGAGTATCTGTACCTGTTCCCGGGAAGTGAAAAGCATTTTTCTTTATATTCAACATTAACGGGTAAACTATATACAGTCAAGAATATTTAAATTTCTTCCTATTGCTAGGAGGCACTTTTCTTAAACGTTGCACATATACACAATGCAGTAGCTAGTATTATAGTCCCCACTGTCCTCGGGTCACCTGTTGGTAAAGCTCTAACTCTCCGGTTGCACTATCTGCATAAAGACATAATCTACTTCGCCCAACTACGCGGGCCCAGCGGTAATGTATTGTCCAGCACAGTCCAGTGTGTATTATCACCGCTGGGCCGCTGCTCACATAGCACACATTATCAACAGTAGGGAAAGTTCAAAATAAAAGTCTCTGATTCTTCAGATGAAACAAACGGGGACACACTCTTCATTCAGTGGTTGCAAGAAGGGAAGGCAAAAATAAAGGGGCATGGTTGCTGAAAAAGGGGCTATATACAGGGCAATGTCTCAGCATGGGAGTCTATTGCTGGGTGCAATGTCTCTGCAACGGGAGTCTATTGCTGGCGGGAAATTCTTATGGCGAACCAGCCTAATGGGCCAGGGTACCGCTCAAAAGTGACCTGCTCACCTCGGTAAAGATCTCTGTCCGGGTGTCCTCCCCGCAGGTAGGATTCTACATCGCGTCTGGTGAAAAAGACATCGTCCCGAAGTTCGGGTCCCTATAGAAATCCCCATCCTTCGTCCTGGTACACAGAGATAACGGCTCCTAGGCGGTGTAGTTCTGCTGAAAGCGGGGGCTGCGATCTTGCCTCGTCCCATAGTCACCTTGTTGCCTGCTCTCGCTTGAACCACTCCTCTCGGCGTCTTTGTATAGCCACCTGGTCTCTCTCATTTAAGGCTGATTGAGACGTCTGGGGTGACTGGTACTGTGGGGGTGGTGAGTTGCCGGTTGGGACTCTAGATACCACTCTGGTTTCCACTGAGCTCACTATGGCGGGGGCTCCTCGCTGCTGCCGCTGCCATGCGGTCCACCACACAGCTTCTGGGGTGCTCCCTCCCGATGCTCCTTTGATGTCCTCTGGTTCCTTGTAGTCTGTCTCATCGTACTCCTCCTCGACAATGACGTTTGGTTCTGTAGGGGATGTCCGCACTGCCTCCAGCCGGAGACAACTGCTGGAACGGGACGGTGATGTTGACGGGGGTTCGGTCTGAACTCCTGTGTCCCGGGTCTGGACGGGTGGTGGTACGGGTGGTAAGGAGGCACAGTACTCCACAACTGCTCACTCTGCTACTCTTGCGCTTCACGGTCTGCTCTCATAGACGACAGTTCAAAAGTTCGCTCCGCGCTCCACTGTCTGCACACCCATGCCAGTGCTTCTTCCATGTCCTGGTTGAGCCGTCCAAATGCGTCCCTCCAGTAGTCAGCATCCCCCTCTAGTGTTAAGAGGGATGCCTTGCGCAGCTCGGCCTGTTCTTCGAGCTAGAGCACTACATCTCTCCAACGGGGTGCCGCCATGCTGGCAGGTACGAAGGAGCCTTGGTCGTTCTGTCCTTCTCTTCCAGTCTGTCTTCTTATTGGCAGACACTCCTGAGGAACTTCCTGTGGGCCGCCCCCTGATTGATTGATGGCACAATTTCCGTCTTGGCCCTCCTTCTTCTAGGGGCTGAGGCACACACCCGGGCCTGCACATGGCGTTTAGTACATGGCTACGGCGCCATCTTGGGTCCTCCTGCAGTAATGGCGGGAACCCATTTTTGGCGCCAAGCAATGGCGGAAAAAGTTTGTTGCAAAGCAAAAGTCCAAGACGCACAGAACCCGGTGATACTGGGCACGATATCCTGTTTGTGACCGCCAGAATAGATAAGTCGAGCCGCAGGTTTTGGGGTACTCAGGTATCAGGCTCCAAGGTGTTAATGCTCCCGTGTCA
Organism: Allobates femoralis; assembly: GCA_033576535.1. Classification (NCBI taxonomy): domain Eukaryota; kingdom Metazoa; phylum Chordata; class Amphibia; order Anura; family Aromobatidae; genus Allobates; species Allobates femoralis. The sequence goes on along the minus strand of JARQOC010000005.1, from coordinate 220,229,330 downwards.
CGCTCCAGCAGACTGCAGGCTCCAGGGCCCGGTAAGCTGTCTGGGAGAACCTATCAACGGCCCCTCTTCTCAGACCGGCTGCTCTCCTGGAGAGCTCCTTTCTCCTTAAACCCTCTCCTCTTCCTCCATCTCTCCTCCTGGTCCCTCAGCCAAGTGACCTAGTAGCAAAGACCAAAGACCTCCTTGTTCCCCCTAGAGGTGATTTTATTCCCTCCCGGGTAACCTCCCACCGTGTAAGCTAGTGTGGGAGTGCTGGAAATGGGTCCCACCCACCATCCTAGGGTCCACTCGCAACTGGAGCATCTGCACCTCTTTTACGGTTGCAGTACCCCTCTGTGACGCCTGTTTGGCAGGGCGCCACAATTATACATGCAATGGTGTGAGTTTTCTAGTGGACATACACACACACATATACACTCAGCTATATATATATATATATATATATATATATATATAACACTGTTTCACCAAATGGACCAACCCACTCAAGTCAATATGCTGCATGGTACATAATGTCCTATTCCCATCCAGATGATCGAGTATAAAAAGGTGATGTTGGGAGGACAAAGAAAGAAGCAAAAATGCTCCTATTCACTTGCTAAATGTATTTTAGAGTGCGGCTGTACTTTTTAGGATGTCCTTCTAAAAAATATATAATATAAGCATATTATTACTTGAAGCATGTACAGGACTCGGTAGTTTTC